>PVJI01010465.1:0-60241 GCA_004026765.1 Micronycteris hirsuta
CAGGAGAAAAAGAGCTGGAGGGTGGCGAGCTGGCTCTTAAATGCATTGGCCCAGCAGCATCCTAGTAACATCTACTCGCAGCTCAGTATCTAGCTAGTCACTGGCCCTACCCAACTGCTAGAGAGCCAGAAAATGTAGGGGTGCAGGAGCCATAAGAAGTAAATCTCTCTCTCTCCCCTCAGGGAATGCTGCCAGGGAAAATTGTTAGAAACTGACTGTAACGAGCTATATTAGTGCACACTGTCAGCTTACCCAGTCTAAAGCTGCAGTACCCAGCATACCGTCATCATGTTTAGTGTTTCTGTTTTTCAGACTATGATCTGAGGGCATGAACAGTACATTTTTAAAAGCTTAAGCACCTATTTATAATTGCCTTGACCTCTAATAACCAATGAAGCAGTCTGTCACGGAGCTATAATATTTTATGTCCACAGAGGCCTCAAAGTATATTGCAATCATATGTAGAGACTGCACTCTGTTGAGCAGGATATTTTTAGCACAGTTCTCAAAGCATCACTGAGCTGAAAGAATTTTAGGCAGTCAAGTTAGCCACTATATTTTGTCCACTAAGTAAAATCAGCTGGACTCTAAAATGAAGTGACACCAATCATTAGAATTGAAGGAGAATTTCTTCAAGAGACCCAATGTGACACTGACCCTTTAAGACATTGGCTGAGAGCTTTGACCATTAGAATTATTTAGACATGTACTGTACATAGTTCAGCTAACTGGGCCCATTTACATTGTGATATTAGAAAATGCAAAACTTCTCTTTCTGGAGACTATAAAATAAAGAATTCTCTAATACACAGCTCAAACCTCCCAAAGGGTATGGTAGAATGCAGTATGGCTTCAAATTTTTCAGTTTCTATGGTAGGATGACAGATCGGCACCCTTCACAGAATAGATGGAATAGATCTCCCTGCCTTGGTGACTCTGGCCAGCGGATGTGGCAGAAGTGAGAGAATGATTGTTCCCTGCAAAGCCTTAAGAGACTCAGTCCTCTTGGTCTTCCACTATCTGCCAGCACTTTATGAACCGGGCAGCTGCTAGTTGCGAAAGAAAGACAAATGGAGCAGATCAGAGCCCAGTTTGCATCAGAAGCAAAGCTTCCCAGCCAGTTCACAGACCCAACAGAGAAAAATACAAATGGAGGTTGTTGTAAGCACTGAAGTTTTGGGTTTGTCTATTATGCTATGTTAATGGAGAAAAACCTAACTGATACAAATGAGGAAAACATAGAAACAGAATCACTTTCTTTCACTTATTTCCAAAACTACTTCTACAAATTTTCCGTTCTTTAAATATATAGCCACTTAAAATTAAGAAGGTAGAAAAAGAAGAGAAATGGCATGGAAATTAAGGATATTGTCTTATGAGGATCTAAAAGAAAAAATGTAGATGCTGAAACAGATAATATGGGTATAGAAATAAGCATATACTTTCTGAGGAGCTGCTGATGTACTCACAGAAGTCTGGACAAATTCTGTATAAAGAAAAGGGTTTTAGCTTTCCTGAGACCACAAACAAGAAAAATTTCAAAAATTTTTTTTAGTAGTCCTGTCCTTGATAATGCTACATCTTGACTGGGTTAAGTCCTCAAGTTCAGACAGGCTGATTACCGCTCACAGACATTATGACTTCATAGAAGAGACGAGGCAGGTTTGAGAAAAGCCCCGCAGCAAACGCCCTGCCGAGACAAAAGATCTGCCTTGAGGGCTGATGTGTTATGGAAATGAAATGGAAGACAATTCAGATTTTAAAGTAGTTTATATTCTCCAACCTATAAAAATTTCCTTATGTTACTTTTAATTTTTAGAATTGGTTTGGCTATGAATGACAATCCAAATAAATAGTGGCTTAAACACAAAAGGGTTTCTTCTTTCATAAAGAAAGCACAGAAACACTCAGTTCAGGGCCACGGTGGCTCCCTGCAATGCCACACGGGCCCAGGGTCTGTTCGTTGCTCCACAATTCTCCGCACACAGCTCCCTGCCTAAGTTCTGTGACTGCTTCCTGACCTCCAGCCACCACATCCATATTCACAAAGAAGAACAGAGGACAAAATAAAGAAGATCAAGTCCTTTCACTTCACAGAAAGTCCATGTTACATTTTAGCTTATGTCATATTAGCCAGAACTTAGATCCACATGTGACTTTAAAGGAATGCACCCGTGCCCTGGCCAGGTGGTTCAGCTGGTTGGAGTGTCGTCCTGTACACCAAAAGGTTGCAGGTTCAATCCCCAGTCAGGGTGTGTGCGGGAGGCAACTGATCCGTGTTTCTCTCTCACATTGATTCTCTCTCTCTCTTTCTCTGTCATACATCGTTGGGTGAGGACTAAAAATATACTTTGTAAAAAAATAAAGGCATGCACCCAGGTTTTAAAAAATGGGTTTCTATTATCAAAGAAGGATAGGATAGATTTAGGGGATAAGTAACCTCAGCTACAATTTTTATTGTGTCAACAATGCAACATACAGGTAAGAAACCAGCAGCCCTGCAACAGCCTGCCCGAACACATAATGGCAACCCGAGATAAGGAATGTGCAATAATAAAATAATAGCATTACATTTTGAAATCTAAAATAAAACATTAACATTAACTCACAGAATCCCAGCATACATAAAACACAAACATAAAATCATACATTAAAAAAGATGACATCTGCAAACTTTCCTTCCTCTGTCCCTTCCTTCCTTCTATTCCTTGGTGCTGATTAAAATCTACAATCTGGTAATCTTTAACATAATCCAAAACATTTTATCAGTGAGATCAAAGAGGGTTGGTGGATTAATTGGATTAAGAAAAAGCTTTCAACATGAGGATTAAATGTAAAACATGGTGACTATGGTTGATACACTGTATTGTATAATAGAAATTTGCTAAGAGAAGGGAACTTAAATGTTTTCCCTAAAAAAATAAATAATTGTGTGAAGTGATGGGCTTTTTAATTAACTAGATGGGAAAAATCCTTTCACAATGTATACATATATAAAATCACCTTGATGTACATTTTAAATACTTTACAATTTTATATGTCCATTATACCTCAATTAAGCTGAAAAAAAAAAAGCTTTGTTTAGACAGAGCAAGTTAATCTCGATCACTAGTATGAATGACCAAAATGTGATGAAAAAGGCACATGTTATCTTTTGCCTCTTGATATTTAAGTATCCCCGAGGATTTTGTTCAACATGCAGATAAACCAGGCTGGCATTCGTCTTTTCCTGCTTATAGAATATCTATTTTGACTATGCACAAGTATTTATGCACAGGGTGGAGCAAAAGTAGGCTTACAGTTGTCCGTATGCAAAACCAAGTTTATTTTTGTATTGTTATTTAGGAATTATCGTATTATTTTCCATATGAACAACTGTAAACCTACTTTTGCCCCTCCCTGCATACTATAAACAGGGTTTTTTTTTTTTTTTTTTTTTTCCAGTAAGTAGCATATGGCTTAACTGTAATGATACAATACTATACGAGGAATGGCCAGCACACAGGGGTACTTCCTGTGTGCCCGGAGCCATGCTATGCACCTGACATTGCTTATTTCATTCAATTCCCTTTTCAAAAATAAACCTAAAAGGTGAGACTGTCTCCTAATTTACAGAATAGAAACTCAAAATGGGTAAGTAATCAGCTCAAAGTCACATGTGACTCGATACAAACTGAAGTCTTCTCTGGCTATAAGACTCAATCAAGCTTAACTAGTGTTTTATTACAGTACATATCAAAAGGAAAATGGCAAGCAGTTTGGAGAAAGCAAGATAGTTAAATATTTACCCTTATCCTTATACTTCCTCTTTGTCTTCTCATCATCTTCTAGTTAAATGAATATTCAGAAAATTCTGTCTCTCATCCATCATGCAACCAATGACCAGCAGAGTGACTCATATATAATGGCCAGTCAATAGCTGCAGAATGATGGGCTGAAATGTGAAATCATTACACTTCATGGTAGTTTTATTTTTCATTCCTTCCATATATATTTATGATATACATTATATAGTTCATATGTTTTAATACACAATACTTATACCATACTAATATTTTTTCTTTTACAATAACACTTAAAATTACAAAAATTTCCCAACATCTTATACAATTCCACCACTCTGAATTTCTATTATAAAATATCATCTACCATTAATGCCTACTAGTGGTTTTTAAATTGTTTAAAGAATTAGGTCACAGTTAAAGAAAAATACGATGGGGAGTTTCACAACAGTGTCAACAGACTTACTGCCCCTGAACTGAGTATTTTATAATGGTTAAAATGGCAGATTTTGCTATGTGTATTTTAAATTGTTTCATAAATAGCTATAACTTTACAGGTCTTAATACTTGAACTACGTGTATGTAGCTTACTGAAACATTTTGGAAGCAGGAACAGTGATTGGAAAATGCATTATTTATTGCTTGCAATCATATTTACAACGTCTGTTAGTAACGTAAAGATCAATAGCATTCTCCTGATTGTACAACAGTTATAATGACTGACCCAAAACAGCTCCATTATAAAATATATATGTAAATTGTGCATCCTTTCCCCAAAAATAGGTCACTCAAATAAGACACAAATCATCAACTTAAAATATGCTTGTTCTTAACGAGGCCCAGACCCTAATTGGATATTAGCCCAAGAGTAAGATGCCAGGAGGGTCTCCACATTGAACAGACTGATCTTGGATGTGGTACTTCCCACGCCCACTGCCAAGGGGAGGGTGCAAGAGCACAGCACTAAGCTGCTGTGAAGAGAGAGCGGCTTCTTACATCACATTATTAAAAAATGTGTATGTAACCCCTCTCTCCATGTACCATGGGTTGCCCTACTTGTCACCAAAACTTTAATAGTCTCTACTTTTGGGAAGAATAGGCATTAAGGAAACATGAAAAGAATGATTACACTTGTTAAAATTAGAGTCGTTTTGATCCTCGTTGGTTAAGTAACAAAGAGAGGCTGGAGGCCCACTCTTCTAGCTCTGGAGTCATCCGGTGCCCATGAGGTCTTCTATCCATGTAACTGTCTTTTCTTAGGGAGATCTCATTAGGTATTTTCTCTGTTGGTGGGTTTCATTATCGTAAAGTGAGCCACTGGATTGCCAAAGAAGAAAAGAATAGATTCTGTAGATTCCAGCAAAACAGAATGAAATAGAACATAAAAAGGAAAGAGGTTGTTGTTATAATTGTCATTTAAAAAAGATTTAAAGTGGGAAATGTGGGACTATTATTAAGCTAGTATTGTAACACATTAGACTTAGAAGGGATTTTAAATTATTCATGTCATAAAAATGATCTTAGCCACTGGAGTTTTACATGCCTTAAATTTAGTTTTAGAGATTGTGCGGTGAAGGTGCTGTAACTGCATAAAAGCACTTGTATTAGGTAAGGAAGTTCACTGGTAAGTAGCACATTGTCTGATTAGACCTGTTGGTGGCCATTTACCAAAAAATATGCCTTATTTGATCACTGGAATTCCCAATAAAAATGATGGGAACATGACTCCTTGTCATCTAAAAAATCACATGTATGAGCAAACATCGATGACACATTACTTTGTGCCAGAAAGCCTGGTAGACAAGAAAAGAATTTGGTCGCAGTTCAAGAAAAATACAATGGCAGGTTCACAACCATGTGAACAGTCTTAATGCCACTGAACTGCATATCTTAAAATGGTTAAGATGGCAGATTTTGTTATGTATATTTTAGCGCAATTAAAACATTCTTGAAGAAGGAAGTCCTGCCCTTGGCGACAGCATGGATGGAACTGGAGACTATTATGCTCTAACAATAAGCCAGTCAGCAAAAGACAAACACTGTATGACCCCACTTACAACTGGAATCTAATGAACAAAATGAACGCACGAGAAAAACAGAACCAGAGACATGGAAACGTGAAACACACTGACTGCTGTAGAAGGGCCGGGGTAAGGGGGGGACGGTGGAAGGAAGGGGAAGGGACCAGTCAAAGAGCACGCATGAGTGACGCATGGACATGGACAACGGAGGGGGACTGACTGGGGGCGAGAGGGGTGGGCTGGCTGGAGGAGGGCAGAAGGAAAAAAAGAAATTGGGACAACTGTAATAGAATAAACAATAAAAAATTAAAAATTTTTAAAAGTAGACCACAACAGTAAAAAAAAATTTCTTAGGAGAATTCTTCATGTCAGAGTCCATGGGCTAATAACAGATATACAGTGTCTATTCATATTAGTGCATAAAATATATCAAGGACCTGACTTTAAGCTTGTTAAACATATATGGACTAGATTTCTGGTTTATAAGGAATTTGCTTTAATTCAAAAGATTGAGAAATGCAATGATGAGAATTAAACATCCTTTTTAACTTGTCCTCAAAGTGTTACAACTCAATGGTCCACTATCAAATAATTGAAAACATTAAAGGAACAGAAAAATGGCACAGGAAAAAAAAATAGAGTATTTGATGATCCAGAAAAGTCATTAAGATTTGTACTGGGTCTAATTTGTGATGAAGAATAATTTTGCTATCAACAGAAAAAAATACAGCGTTTTGATTATAAATACCCTGAATAAGTCGGTGTTTCCTGTGGGAAAACAACACAGCACACAGATAGGGCACCCTGCTCTTCACAGTTGCTAATATACAGTGACAGCGTAGCAAAGACTGCGAATTACCAGACCAGTACCCCTTCTCTCCTTCCTCAACAGTGATGTGTTTGAGAGATGGCAATGTATTCACACAATGCACTCAAAGACGCGTTTTCCACGTGACCAAGTTCTAGTCAATAAGAAGTGAGTGGAAGGTTTAGGAGGGGACTTCTGGGGGGAACTCCTTTAAATAGATGGATGGCTTATATGGGATGTCACCCTTTCCCTTAACCTTCTTCTTCCCTGGGATTTGGAAGAGATAGCTGAGACTCTGGCAGCTCTTTTGGGGCCTGCAGGCAACAACCACAGGATAAGAATGTCCGAGCAGGGAAAACAGAAACTTCTGGGGTCTCAGCGGAGGCTGTGGCATTGTCACATGAGGGCCCCCATCCTCTAAAATTCTCATCACAGGGGAAAAAGAATCAACTAATTTTTTAAAGCCACTATCTTTGGGTGTTTATAACTAGCAGCTGTATGTCATTTCTAACTAATTATCAGGTAAAATAGGAGTAAAATGGGTATGTATGATATCGCACTGAAAGAAGAGAGCTTTCTTCAAAATTCAACCAAAATGTCAGTAGGATTTTAACCTCACTGTACAATATACATTTTATTCCAGGGGAAATCAAAGGAGAAAGAGTAGTTCCTTTTATGACATTTCAGAGTTCAGCGTGCAGCACCATCCCTGCAGGGCACCATTCTGAACACACAGCTGATTGCTGTCGGCGGGGAGACAGGTGGTTTCTGCATCGGCTGTAACCAGCAGAGGCGCCAAGCTAGCATGCAGCCCACGCAGCAAAGGCAGCAGGAATCAAAGTTGCTTGCTCTGTAAATCTGCAGATCTGAATGGTACATGCACTGGGCCCTCAGAGGTCTAGTATAATAAAATTCCTATTTTAATTACTGCAGCATACTTAAAGTGCTATCATTAAGGCTGTGTCAGCAATTACTTTTCCACAACCTTATTTTCCAGAGAATAATGAAAGTGTGTGGGACTGATACCTTGGTCTGAAAAGAGGCATTCGGCTCTCCATGCACATGCCTTTTCTTGCTTCTGACAAATTAGAAGCCCAGCCTGAGCTGTGCTTTGTGGATATTGTAAAAGAGAAAATTCTAAACCAACAGGCCTCCAGGTGACTTTGCCTTTGATTGTCTGAAATTCAGGTCTGTGAACCGTCAGGGGTGATCACTGTTGTCACGGTTCAGGACGACACCTGTGGTTTCTATGGGAACAAAGGCTCACAATGATTAGTGCTTACACATTAGAATCACCTCTCTGAACTGTACCTTAAAGAAGGAAACCAGAGGCATGACATAGAAGTGTTAACTGTCTTGGTGCTTAGTTCTCTTATGGAACGATTTGTGTCGAACAAAACAGGCAAGAGACTCAAAGCAGTACGAGAAAAATATTACTTCAGAAACGGATTAAACACCTAAAGTTTTGTGAATGGTGGAAAGCGAGTTACGAAAACACAGCAAAAAGGAAGCATTAGGAGATTCGTTATTAGAAGTATCACTGGAACTGAGGCTTCAAGAAGACTGAAATCTCTTTGTAAGACCGCTGATACGTCAAAGGCTATATAAATTAAGTCAAGAATCAATTATAATATTAAGTATAATTGATATAATAACTAACATTTGTCTAGCAGTCGCTGTGGACAGGCCTTTTGGACGACATTTCCCATGGAGGAACTCATGCAGCACGGACGACAACCCTGTAAGGCAGGCGCCCCCATCCCTCCCGTTTCACAGACGTGAACGCCGAAGCAAAGGCGCCCTTGTCCTCAGAGCGGTTATGGGCGGTTCCAGGAGCCTCCTGCATTCTGTCCTTAATACTATTTAAAGGCAATGAATGCCCTGGATGGTGCACAAATCTATTGAACAGTCAGCTTTACTACAACAGACTTCAATGGTTTTATGAAAGAAGGCTAAGCAGGTTTTAAGATACTCATGCAGAAATTAAGAGCCATATGTCTGTAATGTTGATATGACCATAAGAATTTTCCAAGGCACAGAGAAAACATTAGGATTCTGGACTAAAGAAAAGTTACAGAAACCAAGTTACTAAAAGAGATCACAGCGTCAATAATAGAAACTCTCTGTAGCCCAGTGCCAGTGGTGACGGGGAGCCCGGCAGGATAACAAGCCAGCATCTGCACATAAATTTCTGACCCACTCCATATTGCCTGTAGCCATTCTAAGACTCCTTTATGATAGAAGGGAAAACCTGATCAAACTTGATAGGAAGATAAAAAGTTTAAGTTGCAGCCCTCGGTGGGGGAGGGGAGGGTAACAAGAGAGGAGAAAACCTGAGAACAATGGTGTCAAGAGAGGGGAAAGTCAGGTGTCAGGGGAAAAACCATCAAGATTTGTCTGCGGAAATGAGCCAAATAAAGGAGGGCTGCCGGAAGAGTGAGGCAATTGATCAACTGATCACAAGCGGCAGGACTTTCTGATACCCAAGCTGCCATTACTAAGACAAACCTTTTCATAACCCTGTTTCTTACAATTTCAGCATGAATCCATTCCTCCGGGAACATGTTTTAGCCTTAAACAGTAACCACAGGCTCTCCCCTCCCCTCCCCCACCCCACCAACAAGCTAAGACAGCCCTTCAGATATGACAGTTAAATAAGAAGAGGAATCTGAGACAGACATGCGATGCAGCGCCCAGGAAAAGGACGGGGAAGGTGAACACAGAGTCTAAGTATTTGAACTGATACTTATCCGCTGCTAAAAATCTCTGGGGGAACAAAAGCTATATGAAAAATTTAAAGAGATATTGGAAAAGAAGTTTGCTAGGTAGATGAATTGGTGTCATAAAGATGCATCAAAATTAGACAAGATTCATTACAACACTTCTGGGAAAGAAGTCTTTGAATTGAATAGACACCAGTGCTGTCCTTGGCATTCAGTGGCTTCACAAGTCTTTGTCTCGTTGTTGTTAAAACACTAACATGCAAACATTCACAGAGCTTTGCAGACTGACAATTATCCAACAAGAATTTTCAGGCACAGCTGTGAAGTGGCAAGGCAGGCTAATATTTGAGAAGTTGACCATGCTCAGGTGTGCAACTGGGTCAGTGAAGTAAAGCAGAGCTACACAACGGCCAGCTTCCTTCCCTTTGGCACCAGAAGGTTACTAAGTCATTACTCCACTGCACAAGGTGCCTGTCTGCTTAGGTTGCAGTTCCCCGTGACTGACTGCCTGTTTTCCCCCCCTATGTTCTGCAAATTGTCCTCTATTTCACCTCTAGTGTTCCCAGGATACCCTCTGTCTCTTTTACACACTCTCACCTCATAAAATCACCTCATTACTCCTTATCTCTGTGGTCTTTCCAGCATAACTCCTATCTCCCGCTTCCTTTCCCTTCAGCCTAGTGGAGATTATTTTAAACCCTTTGGAGATTCTTTTAGAAAGCTAACAGCATTGCCACATCTCTTTGCTTCATCTTGGACCTATTTCTTTATTCTCTTGTCCATCCTTTAACTAATATTTAATCACCACCCACCATGTGCCAGATGCCATGCCAGGCATTCAGGATAACAAGGCAGACTCACTTCATGTATTCATGATGTTCAAATTCTAGTTGAGAAGGCTGAAACTAAGCAGGCAATTATTTCACAACGTTGTGATGATGTGCCACGCAGAGGAAGGGCACAGTGCAAAGACAGCATTTAATAAAGGGAGCTGACCAGGTCAAAGCAATCAAGGAGTGCATCATTGGGGGAGGGAGGAGTAGAAACAGAAAAAGGAAAGGGTGGGAGAAAACCCATTCCTGGGGCCCAGGACCCCTTGGCCAGAAGGTCTCAATACGGACAGAAGCCCAGAGGTTTGAGGGCTGGGAAGAAGTACAGAGACGGACTGAGAGGGAGAGAGCAGGAGAGCTGGTGAGGCAGGCAGGGTCAGAATGTGAAAGCTTTGTTGGTTAACGATTTGATTCCTTTATGATAAGAGCAACGTGAAGCCACCGAAGAGCTTCAGGCAGGAAGAAGAGGATGTTTTATAGGTTTTGGGAAAGATCATTTCTGAACATGCAAAAGAGGAATCTCAAGAAGCTACAAGGAAGCCAGCTAGGAGGCCACGGTGGTAGTCCAGGGAAGAGATAATAGGTGCTAGCAGTGGGAATGAATGGAAATGGGTGGAAGGAAGGGAAATTAATTATGGAGAATAAATATGGCTAATAAATGCCCTCAATATTTCTCTTATTGCAATGACATGAAGGTGTGAAACTGGATGGAAGTTCACTTTCTCACGCTGCCCCTTCACTCCTGCCAGAAACCCATTCGCCCAATCCCTCCATTACACATGCAGTGTACACATGCAGTCCTTTATTTTGTTCAGAAGTTCCTCACAACTTTGATCTGTGGCCAGGAGAGCCTAAGATATTTGTTTACAAATTGACATGTTTAGTAAGTCTGTACTTTTTCCCAGGGACTACACACACTGGGTTTACAATGTGCTTGGGTCATGCTACGTTTCTGAGCTCAAAGGGTCATGATACTGAAGTTGTCAAACCAGCATACTGTCTACTGTTAACACCTACCCATAGGAGCATTAAGATTAGGGAGTAGATAATAACAATCATGACTGACATCTACTGAGTCCTTAAGAAATATGGCAGGTATTCTAGGTTGGTTATCTAATTTAAAGCTCACAGAACTCCTGTGAGGTAGGTCCTGTATTTATCTCCATTTTACAGATGAACAAACTGAGGCTTAGAAAAGCAAAGTGATTTGCACGGCGGCACAGAGAGAGAACGATGGAGCCAGCAGTGTGACTCTGAAACTAACTGCACAAGGAGAGGTGTGCCGTCTAAAGGAGTCTTTGGCTCCCGGTCCCATATGAACGAAAGGTATTACTGAGATTTCTCACGTGATGATACCCATATTTGTCGAACTATTCGACTACTTCTCTGTATTAGATCTCTTCCTGGGTAGGGCGTCATTCAACAGTCTCCTACACAATCCCCTATTTCCACTCTGTAAACCCAGCCTCCTGTTGGGTTCTGGAACTCAGGCAAGCAAAACTTAAGGAAAATATTGGATCAGATTTGTTCTTTAAAGAAAAATCAGCATCAATCTAATCTTCCTACAAGTCTGTTGAGGCTCGGTCCTCAGAACTAGCCTCTACCTGTTACTGGGGCCCACCATTCTTTATACATGAATTCTAGTCAACAGGTTCCTTCCTGCAACTCCACCCTAGCAGCAAGCCTTGTATTCCTATCCTCTTTCACTCTCTTCTGCAAAAATGAGCCCTGGCATTTTTACCTAGGCTCTTCTAACAGATGCCCCAGGTGTGGATTCAGTAGGTCCTCGAATACAGCCAGAGTCAAGAAGCCTGGTGGCTGGGCGTGGTCTGGTGGTCAGTGTGATGGCAGGTGTACTGGACCCCCGATGATGACTGGAAGTCTATCTGCTGCCATAATCCCTGATTTGTGTTCCGCCTGCCATTCCCATCCCCGCCTTCACCCTACAGTGGGACAGCCCTACCCCAGGTCACACTTCTCAGTGCGCTCTAGCCATCTGAGTGTCACCGGGTCACACACAGCCCTGCGGGGCGTGGGGGGCACACGTGCTACAAATGGCAGTGTCGGAATCGGCGTAAGCTTCCTGACTTCGGTGAAGTGAAGTTAGGACGAGAGGCACCCCAGCTTCTCTCCCAGAATCTGAACTGTGGCCAGCAATCATTTTTGGATTCTGGCCCAGGGCATAGAAGGGTTGAAGCTTGAGGTCTAATGCCAAGAGTGCTTTTAACTCATTAAAGAGGTTGGATAAATCACCGAGCTTTCCATTGATTCAGCCCATTAGAAGAATACAGGGGCAAAATACGAGAAAGTAAATGAAGACTACGTTTTCACCATCAAAGCTATAAGACCAGTTAATATTTATTGAGTGTGCCAGACATTGCGCTAAATGCTTTGGATAATTATCTCATTTAATTCTCAGAACAATCCAATAAGTAGTTATATAATTATCTTGATGTTACATTTGAGAAAATTAGGCTTAGAGTGATGAATAACTTGCCTAAGAGCAAAAGCTAAGACCTGGGAGTTAGGAGCCAGCCCAAGACATCTTCTGGACTGGGGATGGAAGAGTTTATATTTCTTCTCAGCAAAGCCACATGCACTGAAGACACGGATATGGACACGCATGTTTAAAATGTATGCAAATTTAAATTTCAAAGTTAGAAATGTAATTAAAGAAAAACTTGTCCATCGTGACCAAGCCGCTGGAATCTATGAGAAAGAGGCTCGGGGGGGATGAAGCACGACACCCAGAAAAACAGCCCCCCAGTCTTTCACAGCTGTGCGCAGCTCTCTCTGTCAAAGACGACGCGACATCGATCCCTCCAGTAGGAATAAAAGAGAATTATTCTGAATCAGTTTATTCTCTTAGGTGCTTTTTGGGTAGTATGTCTATTAATAATAAGAATTTGACAAGATTTTTTAACTTAAGAAGTACTTAAGAATCCTTTATTTCAGAGGCCTGTCTCCAGAGCCCGTCCATAAGAATAATTCTCCAATTACGTTATTCATGCTCTTTACTCACATCTACCTTCTCTATTAAAAATAAAATTTCCAGAACAGATGAAACAACTACATTTAAACATTTAACAAATTCACAGGGAAAATGTGAGGCGGATATAAAATCAGCCACACAAGAAAGTTAACTGCAGTTAAAATGGCAAAGATACAAGGTAGCATTACTAATGTGGTATATGGCTAGACCGGCACTGTCCAAAAGAAATATAATGGGAGCCACATATGGAATTTAAAATTTTCTGTACTCATCTTTAAAATGTAAAACATGAGTAAACTTAATTTTAATAATCCAATACATTAAAAAGTTATTTCAACATGTTCTCAATCTAGAAGAGATTTCATATCTTAGTAAGACTTAATAAATTATACACATATACATACATACGCTGAAGCTTGGAATCTGGTACGTATTTTTCACCGACAGCATGTCTCAGTTCAGGCTAGCCACGTTTCAAGTGCTCTGTGGCCACACGTGACTAGCGGCCACAGCACTGGAGGGCACGGAGCCGGGCGGTCACAAGCCCGAACATTCATCGTGTGTCTAGAACATCCTGGCCTCCCGTCTTCAGAGTGCAGCCGGCCCTTTTCTCCTCTCCTCCAGCGCTTTTCCCTGTCATGGTTTCCCATCCTCTCTACCAAGTCTTCACTAAATTCAGACTAGAAAAAACAATTTTCTGTCAACAGATCACAATACGGAAGAAATGCCATACCACTGTACCCATCTGCCTCAGTTTGATAGGGTACCTAGGTTATTTCCCTGCCCTTATGTCATTTTATTCTCACATAGCTTGCCTCTGATTTGCAAGGGCTGCCACGAGATTACAACGGAAAACTCCATAAAGAGTTTCCTCTACGAGAGGCCTGATCTTTCTTTCTGACATTAACTGTCCTGTTCCATTTGCATTTTTACTGGAAGCTGTCCCAACATATCTTTTCTTTCAGGGAAGTTGGGACATTTGTGACCAATGAACTACTAGTAAAATAGTTTCCTTATAAAAAACTGAAGCAGCAGGGAGGCAGAGACGGAGAGAGAACAGAGCCCAAAGTAAACCGCCAACGCCGGATGGCCCAGTGGCTCACATGCATAACCAAGGAGCTGACACACTGCCTAAGGCAGGGGCACTGCCCAAAGTGCAGCAGGCCCTGACACAACCACCAGCCCCCTCTGGAAGTAGAACATATTGTGACAGGAAGATAATTAGGAAGTCCAGAGAAATCACCAGGCCATTTCCAAGATTATCCTGAAGAAAGGTGAACTGGAAATGAGGTGATAAACAGATGTCCGCTACTTGGTCATGTCTGGTGTATCACATCAGACACATTTTACGCAGAAAAAATATCAAAAGCGTTGCGTTGTGAAGTTGCTTCACGTGCGGGGTGGAGTGGGGAGTAGGAAACGTTACCACTGGCGCCAACGGCTGCTTTTTCCCCAGGTGGTAAGAGGAGACTGCAAGCTGAAAGAAGAAAAGGGCAGGTGAAACGTGTGGAGGCAATAAAAAATAGAGAATGTCGGTCCCATTGACTCTATTTTGATAACTAACAATAATAATTAATTCAAGGCAGCTAGTAACTAGCAAAAGCAGGACGGAGAACAGTCGTATTTACAGAAGAGCAGTGCACACCTTTCCTTTCTGTGAACAGAAGAGTTACTGTGCCCACGAACCTGTCAACATACCCCAGTGCCGGCGCCTGTCTCGGTCGGTCAGGCTTTGCAAGTTAAGTAGGCCAAGAAGGGATGTCAACTCCTCGAGGCAAACCGGCAGCCCTGGAAACCCCGCTGTGACGACGACAGCACACCTGAGAGAGAGAACTGAAACGGGAACTGGTCTGAAGCTAGAGTGCAGCACTGCATTTTCTTTACCTAATGTTTGCCTCTGGGCTTAGAATAATGCCTGGCACACAGCAGGTACTCATTAAATGTTTGTTGCAAATATTTTGGGGCAATGGCTATAGCTGCAGGTTACTAGGAGGTATATTTTTATCTCCCAATAGGTTGTGGTATAAAAAAAGTGTTGAGAACCATTGGGCTAGTGGAACTCTCCCTAAACGTGTGAGGCTAAGACAGAGTGGCAATGGGAGCCCTGCTATTATCTGAGCTGGTGGAGTGCCCCAAAGGACGTTTACCACGAATCCCAGCTGGAGTACGGGTCATGATGAAGACCCCTATCAGGAGCCCAGGTATGGCTGGTCCAACCAGATCCATGGATCGGGAGCCTGGGACCCGGAAGAAGTCACTATATCAGTTGGTACAGAATAGCGGCCATGCCCCCGTGGGACAAGTTGAATAAATAAATAATTGCCATAATGTATGTGGATGTTTTTTGTAACCAGGCACTTGACCTTTAATAGGACATAGAAGGAGCGTGTCCTGGAGTGTCCTGGATACCGTGCGAGTCCCCTAATAGCAAGGAAGTGAAAGTTAGCATTCCACAGTGAAAACAGACAAAGTTAATGGCAGTAAGATGAGTGTGCTAACAAATTTACTTATCTTCTATTTGAAATCATTGGCTCCCAATGAATTACCACAGGGCCTCAGATATGGAAAGGCTGAAATCTTCGTGGGGGCCCTATTCTCCTCTCCATTACATAGTCAAGTGGAAGGTGGCAAGTCCTCATTAACAGTAGCTTTTTCACCTTTCAGTTAAAAATGCAGACACTATAGCTGCATAGACTTCTTTATTCCTATCTATGATAATAATTATTTCTCTTTCAAAATTGATTTGAAAGAGAGGGGATGCGAGAGAAGGAGTGAGGGAGGAAGAGAGAGAGAGAGAGATACCAGACAGGCATTGATTTTTTTGTTTCACACATTCATGCATTTATTTGTCGATTCCTGTATGTGCCCCAACTGGGGATCAAACCCACAATCCTGGTGCATCAGGACGAAGCCCCACCCAACTGAGCTACCCGGACAGGGCAACAGTTATTTCTTTCTCAGGTGTCTTTCCATTGCTTCCTGGGTCATAATAAAAATATTATCTTCACTCCATGAGCATGATCCATAGAGGTTCACCTAGCTCCTATTCTTCCAGGCGGTGGCAGTGTGAAGTTACCAAAGTAAGCAGCATAGTAAATTAATATATGAGCAAAGAAATACATAAAAACCCTACAAAGGAAAGAAATCAATGTAAATATTGCTTAATGCTATTCTTACTTCATATCTCTCTTTCCCCTTCATTTCTTACCAATGCATCTGACAAGATGATCCTTTACTCCTGAAGAAACAAAAAAGGCCGCCCCTGTACGACGGGTCTTCCCCTTCCTCTTCACTTCTCCAGTGATTCCATTCTTTCCACAACACACGACCTGCCCCTTTTGAGGGACTGGTGCCCGAGAGACAATAACAAGCAGAGGTCCCCGTTGATCCTATACGAATTATTTTCTCCCGAGTTCCTGATTTCTCTTGCTCCTAGGCTGCTCAGGGGAATTCTTGCTGTCTTATCTGTCTTCCTGGATTTGGGCCCTACCGTGCATTTTGATCTCTGAGATGTGTCGGAGTGGCAGTCTGGTTGTGAAGGGAGCGGGGGTCTGGTTGTGAAGCGGTCTGCTCTGGACTGTTAAACTCACCACGAGTCTTGAGGCCAAGCATCCACTCCCAGGCCCCCCAGAGGCCCGGCCCAGACACCAGTGTTTCAGAGTCAGCGCCTCACTCTGCGTAGACAGCCCAGGATCGCCCAGGTTCTGACATCACAGAAAGGTTATTTTCCCTCATCCTTTGAGTTTCCTACAAGAAATCCCACCAAATTATATTTAAAACAGTTCTATTAGTACTACTGACAACTGCTAAATTCATAGCACTGTATGGCTATGTTCTATATCATCAGTAGAAGATGAACGAATTGGGCTTCCAGCTGTAACGAAGCCCAATTATTTGGTCCTATAAAAGGCAAAAGGAGAAAGCACTGCATTGCTGTGCCACATGAATGTCAGGGACAAAGTATGTCATGCATTGCCTGACAGCTATAACTGGAAGGATTGCTCCGTCACACGAGGTCCATAGATAGTGAGGAACATCAAAGGCTTTTATTGCTCCCAGGTGGCAAAGCTGCCAAATTACCTCACAGGAAGTCTGACTACAAAATACATAAAGTAGTCAGTAAAAAGGACTGCAGTTTTAGAGAATCAGCATTCAGGAACAGTCAGTAAAACCCAGCAGAAAATATACAAACAACTTGCAGTAATTTATACAGAGAACAAAAAGACCCCATCGGTTTGGCCAAGATTATAGATAAATCAAAGCTGAGGAAAGGCAATTTATGGGAGTAAATGATAAACTGGGAATCATACAGAGTAAATGATAAGGAAAGGCAGGCTGATCAATAAATATATTCATTCATTCAACATTTATTATGTACCTAGTAGGTCCCACATATTGTGACAGGAATTATAGAAATAAAGATGAACAAGACAATGTTTTTGTTCTTGAGAAGCTCACATTCTAGTATGAAGACAAACACGTAAATAAAACACTGCAATAGATGGTAAGGGCTATGGTAGAATTATGTAAAGCCCTTTACAGAGCAGAGAGAAGTGACTAACTGCATGGAGCCAGTGAAAATAACCTCTGAATCACCTTACAAGGGAGAAAGATTTGCCATGCAGGGAGAGAGGTACAGAGACCACGGAAGGTGTAAGAAAGGCTGGAAACACCAGAGGAAGAAGGTAAAGGTAATTCACTGAAAAGGCTCAGTTAGGAAGGAGCAAGGCACAGAGGCATCCCAGACGTCATGGAAGGACAGGGATATTCAATGACCACAGTGTAGGTAGTAGGATCGGAAGCAGTGAAGCTGGGCTGGTGAGATGCTGGCATCACCCAACCACACCCAGTTGGAGACATGTGGGACTGAGGCTGCTGTAGAGCACATGAGGTCTGTCCAGAAGGTATCCAGCCATGTAATGTGAAAAATAGAGACATTTATAGAAGATGATACAAGAACAAGAAACATTGTACACAGGACAATGATGCCTCAGTCCCCTTCAAAGTAGGACCTTGGGGCCTCACACAGTTCTACCAATTGCCATCAACAGCCCCACTATATTCTCCTGAATCTCACTGACAGTCTGATATGTCTTTCCTCTCAAAGGTGGTTTTAGATTTGAAAAAAGCCAAGAGTTGCAGGGTGCCAAATCTGGGCTGTAGAGGGGCTGAGTTACCTGGGTGATTTGGTATTTCACCAAAAACCTGCACAAGATGTGATGCATGAGTGGGTGCATTGTCGTGATGAAGCTGCCAATCACCAGCTGCCCAGAGCTGTGGCCTTCTGAATCAACCAAATACTTTCTACAGAGGAATGTTCAAGCTTAACACAAAATTGGATGCAGATGCATTACTCTACTTGCTCAGTCATTTTGAATGCAACAGCCACACAGCACACATGCTCACTCAACAGCGTCTACTACCCCCACTGACCAGTACAGTGAAGTTGTCGCTATTCACGCATGTGCATTCCAGTCCACTCCCCTTGGCTGCTAGGTTAAATCAATGTCACCGCAAACCATTCTTGTTATATTAACAATGGCTGGACTTTTTCCACACAGACTTTGTATTGAGAACTTAAAATTCAAGAAGGGTAAATTTATTCACTTGAAGTTAGATCTCAAAAGTATGAGCCTAGAATATTTCACAAAATCAGCATCATATGAAGAACTGTCCAGCCATAAGAAAAGACAAATTTTGCTCTTGCAGGATTTGCTGGTTGTCATGTCTACTGAATTAAAAAGAGAGAGAGAGAAAGAGCGAGAAGGAAAAGAAACATCATAAATCTTGTTGCTTCAAGGAGATAGCCAACCTATCTGATGCAGAATTCAAAACACTGGTAATCAGTATGCCCACAGAATTTATTGAGCTTGGTTGCAAAATGAAGAAAGAAATGAAGGTTACACAAAGTGAAATAAAGCAAAATATACAGGGAACCAACAGTGAAGGGAAGGAAACCGGGACTCAAATCAATGATTTGGAACAAAAGGAAGAAATAAACATCCAAGAAGAACAGAATGAAGAAACAAGAATTCCAAAAAATGAGGAGAGGCTTAGGAACCTCCAGGACAATTTTAAGCACTCCAACATCTGATCATAGGGGTGCCAGAAGGAGAGGAGGAAGAGCAAGAAATTGAAAACTTATTTGAAAAAATAATGTAGGAAAACTTTCCCAGTCTGGTGAAGGCAATAGACTCCCAGGAAGTCCAGGAAGCCCAGAGCATCCCAAAGAAACTGGACCCAAGGAAGCACACACCAAGGCACATCATAATTACATTAACCAAAATGAAAGAAAAGGAGAGAGTCTTAAAAGCAGCAAGAAAAAACGAGACAGTTACCTACAAAGGAGTCCCTATAAGGCTCTCAGCTAATTTCTCAAAAGAAATCTTGCAGGCAAGAAGGGGCTGGAAAGAAGTATTCAAAGTCATGAAAGGCAAGGACCTACATCCAAGATTACTGTATCCAGCAAAGCTATCATTCAGAATGGAAGGACAGATAAAGTGCCTCCCAGGTAAGGTCAAGTTAAAGGAGTTCATCATCACCAAGCCCTTATTATATGAAATGTTAAAGGGACTTATCTAAGAAATAGAAGATCAAAAACTATGAACAATAAAATGACAACAAATTCTTAACTATCAACAACTGAACCTAAAAAACAAACAAACAAAAAAACAAACTAAGCAAATAACTAGAACAGCAACAGAATTACAGAACTGGAGATCACAGGGAAGGTTATCAGTGGGGTAGGGGAGAGGGGAATGAGAGAAAAAGTACAGGGATAAGAAGCATAAATGGTAGGCACAAAATAGACAGGGGGAGGGTAAGAATAGTAAAGGAAATAGAGAAGCCAAAGAACTTGTATGTACAACCCATGGACATGAACTAAGTGGGGTGGGGAATGCTGGAAGGTGGAGGGGTGCATGGCAGGGGGCCAGGAATAAAGGGGAGAAAGAAACTGGGACAACTGTAATAGCATAATCAATAAATATACTTAAAAAAACAAAAAAAAACCTTCAAAAATACAATATTGCTACTGAGAGAACTTAGAAGAAAAATGAATCTCTGTAAGAGGAGCTAGAAGAAAATTTAGAAATGGAAGAATGTCCAAAAGAGTCAAAGGAAGAACATCCATTCCACAACTTTCCACAGACACTGGGTATTTTATAGTCCTGCTACTCAAATTTTGGTTCTCAGGCCAGCAGCCTCGACCTTGGCAGAGCTTGTCAGAGATGCAGCGTCTGGGGCGCGGCAGCCCAGTTGTTGAATCAGAATGTGCAGCTTATTAAGAGCAGTGTATATGAATCACGTGCAGACTCAGGTTTGAGAAGCATTGTTTTAGAGAACTGAGGAGATGGTTCATGTTATAAGAGGGCATGGAGGCCCGGCTGGTGTAGCTCAGTGGATTGAGCGCGGGCTGGAAACCAGAGGGTCCCAGTTCGATTCCCAGTCGGGGCACATGCCTGGGTTGCAGGCCAGGTCCCCAGTGAGGGCCATGTGAGAGGCAACCATACATTGCTCTTTCTCTCTCCCTTCTCTGAAAATAAATAAATAATTAAAAAAAAAAAAAGAGGGCATGGAAACTATGGCTAAGGCACTAGGAAGAAACAAGCCCTTCCCACCTCTGGTCCTCAGCGCCCTCCAGTGGTTCTCAGTTGGAAATGCTGCAGCTCTCAGACACTCCCCTGAATGTCTCAAAACACCTACATTAAATACACGCCTACATCACTCTGGCTGAATTTAATTAGGTACCAAGAGAAAAAGAATATTATTATCTCATTAAAGTAATATCTCACACACTAAGGTGTGAAAGGCTGATTGGAATGACATTCTCAGCGATGACTGACAGTTTAAGGGTATTTGTTAATCCAAATAAGTTTCTAACTGGTTGTCTATGGGAAAGAGTTATGTTTGAAATGGGAAGGCTTCCAAGTATGTTTTGTCCCTGCCTACTGAAGGCTACTGCTGGCAGAACAATAAATTATTAGAATCCACTTATGGGCCAAATAGTGTTATAGTTAATTAAACCATCTTCATCTGAGTTATGGAAATAATGGTGAAGACAGGCTCAGTGGGCTTGCTAAGATTAAATTACGTGTGATTTTGAGAAAGAGGCATGGATACATAGAACAGTACATTGGATTTAGGATTCGAAAACTGAAAGAACACACTTAGTTGGATGTGAAAAGGATGTTTAGTTGGAGCTGAGAAGGAAATGAACAAATTACATATTCTATACTACAAAACAACTTGAAGATGATCACTAGAAAGAATATAAGGGATAAAAATAAAGCTATACCCAGATTATTTGGCTGTATAAGCTATTTAAAAATGGAAACTAGAACAAAAGGAGGCGGTGGTATAAAGTGAAGGCGCAGAGGCACCCGTGCACAGGAAAAGAACGCTTTTCAGTAAAAACCTCTAAAATCAGGTAAGTTGTATGTTCTTGGCAGGGGTCCAAAGTTTAAATTGTCTATGGTAAACATGAATCAAAAAAAGCATTTCTTTCTATGCTTTCTCATTTTCTCATTTCTTTCTATGCTTTCTATGCTCAAGAAGAAAAATAAAACACTTCTAAAGGTAATTTTCTATTTGAACAGCAGTGGATGGAAATGGTGTGGGAGAGCAAACACAGTAAGAAAAACCATACAGTAAAAGTCTGTCTAGATTTAAGCAAAGCCTTTTATACACTGCAAGCGCCAAGTGAATGTTTTTAAGACTTGATCTCCTAATCCGATAAGCGGGTTTAACTATAACTGCTTCAGCTTTTTTAGGGTTGCCTTGAGGACTTGGTGAGGTGTAGTGTTACTCAGTAACATTCAATAAATATTTGATCTTTTGTTTAATTTCAAAAAGAAGGAAATAGGGGTTACAATAATATTTTGAATATAATAAGCCATAATTCATATTCAATAAAAGTTTTAAAATTATAAAAAAGAGGAAGGAGCCACAGCCTGGTAGCTCAGGTGGGTGGAATGTCATGTTGATATGCCAAGGATGCAGGTTCAATTGCCCATGTGGGGACATACAAGAATCAACCAATGAGTGTGTAAATAAGTAGAACAACAAAAATTGATGTTTCTCGCTCGCTCTCTCCCTCAAATTAATAAAAGTGTTTTAAAAAGATGAAGGATATATATTTATATGTAAATATGTGTATGTATATATCCATTTCATATATATACATACACCACACACACACACACACACACACACACACATTCCTGCATTCTTATTCTACAACTTCACAGCTCTAAGCCATCAATATTAACTACTAATGTAAGGACTCTAAAGCCAGACTGATGGGGTGAAAATCCTGGCATCACCATTTAAAATCTTACAGTCTTCGAAGGCATATTTAACTCCCCGTGGCTCCCTTTCCTCATCTGTAACAGGCAGGTAACAGTAAGCCCTGTATCTCACAGGTCTCCGCGGCATTTGCTCTTGTCTGCCTGCCTCTTTGCTCAACTCTCTTCACTGGCAGCAGCACGTTCCTTCCCTCCCAGCTAGCTGACAGCATGCTTCCCAAAGTTCCATCAGTAATCAACCCAAAGTTGTACTGACAACATTGCTTTATGCCTAGCAGCCTTAGGGTCCAGAGAGACGTCAGGTTCAGTTCCATCTGCACCGTGTGGAAAATTAAAATCTCTCTGCTTCACAGCGCCCAGTGACCAGCCCTGAACCCACCAATGGTCTGCTGTGTCTTGGCTGTGTGGGCTTCCCCCGTGGTTCCTCCCATCCAGATGCCCCTAGGTCTTTTGATATTCTTGTTCCAGTTTAACTGCTACTATCATTTAAAAGTAATTTTTACAAAGCATATGGATAAGACCTGCATTGTAGGAAATATTTATATTGTACATAAGTGTATCCAATCCACATTTACATGTATAACCCCAGACTTTTCGCTATGCATACATGGTGGTTAGACAGATGGACAACTAGCATAAGCCTAGAGCAGACACTTAATAAACACCTGTTGCATACATTAATTACTATGCCGACTGTATCAGAGACTGCTAGCTGCCCACCTGTACCCGGTCTTCTCATTCTCTCCTTCTTTTAGAGAACCTCCTGATTTTACCTGGGTATATCCATTACAGTATTTTAATTACATGTTTGTCTCCCTCGTTACAACACAAACTACTCAAGAACAAAAACTATGTCTTCTTTAATTTCATTTTCTTAACTCCTAACACAGTATCCGGCACCTATTAGGTGTGGAGAAAACGCTGGATGAAGGACACCATTTCCTGGTCCACCTGTGTTTGCGCACTGTTTCATCAGCAGACTTTACGAAAGAAACTCAGTTCTCAATGGTTTTTACCTCGCCATTCGCCCCAGATTACTTGCCTTTTCTCAGTCACATATTAGGCAACAGCTTATCTATGGGAAAACTGATGGGCTACTTCTGTTCTCTGAGTTTTCTGTAAGCCATTTGTATATTTTCTGCTGTGTTTTACTGACTCTACCTAGATGCCAATTTTATAAAAGTATAATCCTTTTCACTGACTACCATATAGCAGTCAGATTTCCTGTGGAGGTAATTTAGCAATTTTGCCACCTGAGGTAAGTGGGGATAACTTATTTCCCAGCCTCCCCTGCAGCAAATCATGTGACAGATTTGATGTGTGCATCTTCTGGATGTCCCTTTGTCCTTCCTGCTGGCTGAAATGCAGATGAGGTGGTGAGACATCCTGGGTGAAGACAATGCCCCAGGGATTAGAAAGCAGCGGGGCAGAAGGATCCTGGGTCCCTGTCACCATAGACTGCTTATGTCCAGATGGGTACATGAGAGAGAAATAAACTTCTACCTTAGTCAATGTCTTAGCTAATATAAAAGCAGATTTTCTCATGGGTGTTACCTTTCTCATCCTCCTCTCATTTTTCAGGCAGAAAACCAAGCACTGGTACAGGTATCCTTTTTGGATTCCATCACCTCTACAAGGCACACCCCAACAACGCAGAGATGGTGCATTCAATTTGTATGTCTCTTGTCTGTACCACAGAGTACGCACACCTTTTCCCTCTCCAAACAGGTGATTGTATCAGCTTACTTTCTTCTGCCCAGCACTCTCATTCCAGGTGAATTCCACCTGTCAAGCACAAGAATTTGGAGAAAATTCTACAACATTACATAGCGTGAATTTAAGAACAAGCTTTATTTTCCTAATAAAGGGGACCCTTGACACTCTCATCATCGCACAGAAAAAGCACCTGGGCCAGGCTGCTGTTCTTGCCACAGTTCAGGACTGAGTTCCAGTGGAGAAATGGGGCTCCCCTGCGTGCCTTCATTTTATAGGGCAAGCACAGGAAGCAGCCTCGTCAGGGCTCAATGCCAGGCAGCCGCAAAGCAGGGTGCCAGCTGTTTATATAAACAATCAGGAAAGCCAAGCGTCTGGATGCTCAGTCCACCCATGCAGGGAGGAGCCACAGGGCTTGCAGGAAGCTGAGCCTGGGTGTAACCTTAGTGGGTATAACCCACTGGGAGGAGGAGGCAGCCCCTCCTCATGCACCTGGTCCCAGCTGGCTTACTGCCCTGCCAACCCACAGCCCACCCAGGACTGACACTCCCTGCACAGTTCTGGGGACATAAACCCGCTTTTGAGTAACAACTTTAAACAAGTCTGCTGAAGCAGATCGCAGTGCCACACGACCTAGCGATGGTCAAAGGAATGCAATCCTAAAATCAGTCTTGAATGATACAAACTAACAGCCATCGAGTTTCCTAGAATCAGCAGAAGACTGGTGAAAAGGGGATTAAGTCACCCAACTACAGACACCAGAGAGAATGTAAAATAAATTCTTTAGATGTGGCCATTAAAAGAGCATAGGCGATGAACTGGAAGTCATCTCCTCGAGTAATAGGGAGACTGATCTAAACCAATAAAGGCTAAAATATCCTAAGTTTCCTGTAACTTTATTCTCTTTCATCTTCAGATATTTATTATAGTAGTCTGCTTTGGGGAGGGGGTAGCATTTATTAAAAAATGTTTTAAGTCAAAATAAAGATACTATCTACACGAGAAATGGAGAAAGAATGACACGTGCCGCTTCAGGAATCCTCCGGAGTTCTTGTTACTAGATTTTAAGGCAGGGACATCGGAGTGGTTGCCCCCAACTGTACTGTGTGTTCAGTGATGGAACCATTTTATCTCTATCAGCTCTAACTATAACGAAGAGGAAAAGGAGAACTGGAAGATAAAAGACCAAGAAAACGAAGCACCTGGAGGAGAACGGAGAATAGGGAAACGAGGAGAGATGTGGCCGTTTAGGGGTGCACGAAAGTACGGACAGAAGAACTGACCAGCATACCTGGGAAAACTATTCTTCTTCCCATTCTGTGCATTCTGTGCCCACCCACACCCCAACCGGTTCATACACGTCAGAAATGAAAGGTAGAGCTGTATTCAGGATCTTGTCCTCCATAGGGCAGTGTGCAGCCCATGGAGCAACGACTGAGTGCTGGCTTTGGTTATTTCCATTTTAACCTGGCTCAAAAGTCACCTCCTCCATGATGTCCTCCATCCCTACAGGGCAAGAGCCTCAGGGGGAGGAGTTAACACTTTTTGATTTTCTTGACTGGCTCTTAGGCAGCTGCTCCACAGATGGAATAATATCAGACTACAAGTTGAGACTGGTGCTTTCATTAACCCCAATGAGAGACCATTCAGTTTATTTAGTTAAAATGAATAGATCTGGATTTTGCACCAAATTTCCCTCACTTATAAACTTCACAAATTTGCTTCTGAATTTTACATATAATTTGAAAGAGCTGACAACACACATCACCAGCTTAAGGTCTACATTTTGATCCAATGGTGGGAAATCTAACGTGACTTAAATAACCCTGCTGCAATTTCAAATAGAGAGCCATAATGAGTAACTATCAGTAAGGGAAGCATGTCACAAATCCAAGGGACCCAGTGTCATAGGCATGGAGAGAACACTAGATTGTCATTCTCACTGGCAGACTCTCAATTTTTCAACAAGTCACCAGTGAAAATGCATCTTGTATAGAGGAAATATTTATCCACATTACAAACCATAGCAAAGCTTGACATAACCATTTATTATGGTTAGAAGCTCCCATTTAAGAGACACTGAGACTCGGCTTATGGACCGTGGCAGGGAACGAACAGAGTGAACTGGCCGGAGGGCTGAATATTTCTACCAAACACCTGCCAGCCCTTCATCTGAGAGTTCCATCAGTCTGCCAGGTGCAGGGAGATGAAACTCCCATGTCTACTTTAAGTGTTTTCTAATTTGAGACAAAATGTCATTTTGTCTCAAATTAAACCAAACACATTCTGATACAGGACAAAATGGAGTACTCTCAAAAACGTCATAAAGATTTTCAAGGACAATCGTACTTTTTAAAAAATCTGACATCTTAAATACCTAGAAAACAAAGCCTCTTTCTCAATATTATGTCCCAACGCAAAGCCTTGTACATATGGGCAATTAACATATTTAATCTAATGATACAACATCGATGTCCCTTAGTTGCTACTCGGTACAAACTCCTGAATTATTTAGACACAGTACCATGGGTTAATAACATTACTTTCCTATACCTCTTAATTAAAATCAATTTTTGTAAAGTTATTTTTAAACTATCAGCTAATTAATGAAACACTGACTGAATACTTTTGTACCTCAGCCATTTAGAGAAACTATAGGGAAATATATGAAGTATAAATGTGGCCCTTACCTTCAAGAAGATTATACTCTTATTGAAAAAACAAAGCTTAAATTTTTAAAAATTGCATTATCAAAATAATGCCTCAGAGGTGAAATAATACATATAATACCTATTTCAAAAAATAAATTTCAATCCAGCAAATCACTTAATATTTACTTATAATGTAAAAACAACAATGGAGAACTATAACTCCTTAAGTTTTTCAGTTATTTCTGACCTTTCATAATCTGGCTGTATTATTTCTAGTATTACTTCTCACTGACCCATCCCGTCCCCCTAGACTGCACACTGCGCCCAAACAGAACAATACTCCCTCCTTCTCAAACTCACATCGCTGTGTGTGCTTCATGCTCTTCTTTACTGGTTATGTAGCTACCCAACTTACCTCTTCTTCTTCTTCTTTCTAATACTCACCTGAGGATATGTTTGTATTAATTTTTTATAGAGAGAGGAAGGAAGAGAGAGAAACATCCATGTGAGAGAGAAACATCGGCTGGCTGTCTGCCATATGAACCAGGACCAGGGGTTGAACCCTAACCTAGGTATGTGCTCTGACTGGGGGTCAAACCCGCAACCTTTTGGTGTACTGGACAACACTCCAACCACCTGAGCCACCTGGCCAGGGCCCAATCTTACTTCTTAACCTAAAAAAAAAAAAAAAAAAGTCACTGTACCAGGATTGCTAGTATTTACTAATATCTGTGCTTTTCCTCTTTTCTTTGGACACATGGCGAAAATACATTTCCATCTCCCTTGCACTTGGGTGTGGGCATGTGTCTGAGTCTCGGCAAACAGAATGTGAACGGCCAGGGCTGCAGGCCACTTCTCAGTCTGGCCCGTAGCAACTTCCACCTGCAGACCTCTTACTCCAAGGGTCTGGAAGAAGGTGAGGTAACAAGTGGGAGGGGCCCAGGGGCCCCAAATTACTCAGCGGAGCAGAGGGCCACCTTCCACCACTGCTGGCCTGCTTTGGGCTGTTAGCCTGACGTGAGAGAGAAAAAAACCAAAACAAAACTTCCTCTTGTGTTAAGCCACTGAGCTTTGGGAGTTTATCTGTCATACGAGCTAGCGCTATTTACCTTAATGATCACACCTACTTATCTTTTAATCAAAGATCAAAGATTCCTCCACAGTCTTTTCCACCCCCTCAGGCAGAATTAATCACCCTTTCACTGTCTTCCCAGAGCATTTATTATGTATATTTATCATTTAATGCTGTCTAATTTATCAACTAGCTTCTGAGCTCCCTGCGGGTAGATACTGTTCATTCACCTGGGAATCCTCAACCTAGACCGTGGTAGGCACTCCGTGAATGTTTCCTGAAAGTTCTTGAGTGATCCATGGTTTATGAACTGTGTGTTAATTTACTAGAGTGCTATAAATGAATTGATTTAGAACACACAAAAAAGCAAATTTTTTTCTAGTTGGTGAGAAAATATTATTGGATCCAGGGACGTATTCAACTTACATTTGAATGCCAGGTTTAAACAATAACACTTCTTTGGATAACATAGTTTATTTATTCTTTTATGATGCTTAGCGATGTGAATCATCAAATGCAAGTACAATAAATGCATTTCCTCTTCCTGACTCTGAATAGCCCCCGAGGGTTTCAGTGACAACCTGCTGGTAGGTAATTATGATCTGTTGCAACTTTTGGGAATAGTTTTATTGTTCTTTTTGACAAAAGAAACCAGACTGTTGGAAGGATACCTCTGGTGTACACTCAAGAAAAATCTAGCCAGAAGTAATTTAAAAGGGTCTGCAGAACAAGTGTTAACATAAGAGTGAAAATATGCAAAGGTTCAATTTAAAGTCCTTAATATCAGGAACTGAAACGAAACCCGTACATTGCTGGGTTCATCGGTATCACGTGCCTGCTTCTCTCCCAGGCTGCACCGCCCACGGCAGGGCTTCTTGGGCAGTGCAGACGGGATGGAGAACCACGCGTGCACACTCATACACATGCGCACACAGAATACAACTGGGTTAAGTCCCTGGTGGAATTAATGCAAGAGACAAAGTATTATATCCCCACACAGCTTCTATTGGCCCTGAGACCTCTTAGCAACAGCTGGTCTTACACCGCCCACTCTAGGTAGGGTCTCGTTGGCTCTAAGAGCACAATTCTTCCTAAACCACGGTCATTTATTTATTTATCCTCACCCAAGGATAGGTTTTATTGATTTCAGAGAGAAAGGAAGAGAGAGTGAAACATCGTTGCAAGAGCAAAACATCAATCATTTGCATGTGCCCAACCAGGGATCAAACCCGCAACCACCAGATGATGCTGCACCCGGCTGAGCGACCTGACCAGGGCAGCAACTGCTCTTTAAAACTCAGGGTTCAGATTACTATTCCAGAAGAAGTAAGACTAACATGGAGTTCTCTTGACTGTCAGACCAACACCAGCCTGAGGGTAGCCCCTTCTCTATACTGCGGAAATGAGGAGTAGAGGTCAGAAAGCTGCGGAAGGTGGCCAGCACAGCGGCCCTGAGAAAGAACTCTACGCCTCCTGCATCTGGGGAAGCCCATCTCCCCGACTGCCCCTGCTTCACTGCAATATCCTTTTATCAACTGGCTCTCACAGGAGCTTGGTCTGAGGGTTATAATCAAAAATCCATTTCCCGACACACACACAGCTATCCTACCATTTACCAAGAAGTAAACAAGTATAATTTTCACATTTTCTAAATGCGACACTATTTACAACATGAAATATTTTCACATCTTCTCAAATGCCACTACATTTAATTTTTTTTCTAGGATACACTAAGACTTCCCAAACACAGTGTTGATTCTAGTAAAACAAAAGAAAGTTGAGCCAAAATAAAACATAAGGGGGTGCACGTGATATGCATCAGGAAATTTTCCAATGGAGGAAAAAAAGGCCAGAGTAGGAATTGAGAACACAATTGCTACAGTGGTGCTTGCTGACATTTACAGAGCATTGAAAATTGAAGACCTTAACATTTTTTTGAAATACAAAAAATGCTCTTATTGCATGATGTCATAAATAAGGAACTAGGGTAAGTAACTAGGACTCAAAGGCAAAAAGGGCAGAGTGTGGGGAACAATCTTAAAATCATGCAGCTAAGTAATAATGATGCACTGACTTCTAATATAAGACATACTGACTAACAGCAAGGCTCTTCTGTGATTAAAAAAGAAGAAAGAAAAGCAGAGGTCGAGTGCTGTAGCAATCGCTTCATCACCACAAAAAGGGACAGATTGGCCCATGGTCACATTCCCTTGGCCGCGCTTGCTCCTACTTGCGTAGCTCAGTTTTCACCAACAGCACCCCTTGTCCTCGGAGTGTTGAATGTTCCCTTTTGGCGGCTGCCACTAAGCGCTGGATCCACCAGTCACCTACCTAGAGTTTCTGGCTTCTCCTGCTCCTTACAGATGTGGGAGCTGGCATCCCACACAACAGCCAGAGAGGCTCAGTGCCACCTGGAAACATGGGGGATTTACCTTCCCAAGGGGCACGCTCTGACCTGTGGGAGACGGGAGGCACCTGGGTGGGAGATGGGTGGATGATGGCCCTCACCTCCCTCCTATCCACTGCTATGAGCCCTGGGGCTTTCTCCCAGCAGGTCCAGAAAAGTCCCACATGCAAAGCGGATTGAGCTACCAAGCAGCAGACTGTGTCCACTGGTGGCCTTGTGAAGGGGTCCAATCCTGGAACCTGCTGCTTTGCATTGCTTCACCTTTTCCCTTGCCTCCCTCCTCCCCCTTTTTAAAATTGTAGGAAAAAACACTTGACATAAAATTTACCACCTTAACCACCTTTAGGTGTACAATCCAGCAGTGTAAAGTGTATCTATACTGTCAGTCAACGGATCTCCAGAACTTTTCCATCATGCAACACTGAAACTCCACCCCCACCCCACCCCCCGGCCTCTGGCAATCTCCACTCACACTGTTTCTCCGAGTGTGGCTGCTTTAGATACTGTACTAGTCTTTTTGCGACTCCTTCCCTTTTTCTTCACCTCGCTGACCTGGATTTGTGTATACCAAATAAAGTATTAGCATTTCAATCCTTGCCTGAGGTAAGTCTCTGGAAAACTGAACTAACAAGGAAAAATGAGGGCAGACTCACAGATGGAGAGCAGGATGACAGCTAGCTGCGGCGGGGAGGGTATGCGGGTGGAGGGATTGAGCAAAAAGGAAAAAGGACTCATGGACACGGACACCAGTGTGGTGATGGGGGTGGGGGAGGGCAGTATAAGGGGACTAAAGGGTAATGTGAAAAAATACAATAAAAATAAATAAGAAAATTCTTTCTAGAATGCAATATTCTGAATAACTGAGAGTGAACTTATTGCAGCAGTAAACCTGTCTCTTAAAAAAAAAAAAAAACCCTTGATCTGGACACCAGAACTAGTTTAGAAAAGTATACCACATAATACCATTTCATTTCATAGGCACCCTTTTTTAAAGCACCCGGTTTTTACCATAATCTTTTATTGTACATATTAAACCAGCCACGAGAGCTCCGGTCACGGCGACGACAGGGTGTCGGCGATGGCGAAGGCGGTTAGTTTGGCAGCGCGACGCCGCGGGAGAGGGTTCGCCATCACTGAGCGCACGCGACACCCGTGTAACCCCGCCTGCAGTGAGGTAGGTCCCACCAACACCGTACGACAGAGGAAGAACTGAGATGACTAAAATGAACTGAGAGCTTGCATTCAGTAAGTTGCAGAACTGGGGTGTGAAGCAAAGCCTTTAAGCCCTCAGAGACGGCTCCCGGACCACGTGAGCGACAGACACCGCCTCTCTGTCAGTCAAGTCCGTCTGAGGCCTTCTGCACGCCGGGACTTTGCTAGCGCTGTGTGCACCTTTTTGCCCTTGCTAAATCCCCGAGTCGATTCTATAAAATCAGAAAAGCTCACTGGGGCATAAAACCCTCTCTACTACTTTCCCCCAAACAAATCTAGAACAAAATAAAACTTCCCCATATATTTTATTATAAAATAAAACAGAAAATTTATAAAAATCTGTGAAAAATAATACATACTTACAAAATGTAGTTAGTTTAGAAAAATAAAAAGTAAGAAATAGCTCTGGAAACAGAGGAGCACTGTGAAATTCATCTGGGACGAGAATGCACACAACAATGAAGATTATTACTACCAAAATTTTAAACATCTTTTGCCAATCCTTCACAGTCTGTCTCCAACGTTCCCAGTTCCACAAAAAAAAGCCTTATATCCTCTCCTCAACTGAATGGGACCCCTTCTTTTCTTTGATCCCCACCACATGGGACCTCTCCTATGATCTGGAACTTGTTTCAATGTTACTGCCTCATCCTTGTTAGCGAGCATTCTTTTTTGCTCCCCCAAAGTAGTCTGGGGTCCCTTGGTCTGGTAGCATGACCGCCGCAGGGTACCTGAGAGGCAGCACAATTCAGTGAAAGCTTTGAGTGCAGTACACCCCACAAAGTTTCCACCCAGTGTTCGATGTCCTGATGTATGAGTACCACTTCAGCTGCTCCCGATCAGTCCACGCCTTTCAGCCAACTTAGCAAAACGGTCCATTCCTTCTTGCCGTGACACTTCACAAGAGCAATCCCACTATTTCATCCCGTTCTTCCTTTCTAGTTGTCTCCCTCAATCCCTTCCTGCTGGACACCATTGTCACAGTTCCTGGTTTACAACCTACCACTCCTTCACCCTAAGCATCACTTCAGATAAATTTTTTCAAAGCACAAGTCATTTCCCTATTCAAAAATGTCCATGAATTCTTCTTTTTGTCTTCCAAATTTAGTACCAGTAGTTTCTCCTGTCACCCAAGGCCACACGGTCACCATCTCCAGTCTGAGCTGGGCGCGTGCTCTACCACCCTGCTTTCTGCTCTGCCTGTTTCTGCATCTCAGCTTACCTTCGCACCTGAATGAAAACCCCACAGCCTCACCCCCAGCCTTTACTGATCCTTTGGAGTCTGTCTCCAACGCTGCAGGCTCCACAAGGGAGCCTTATGTCCCCTCCTCAACTAAATGGGAGCCCTTCTTTCCTGTGACCCCACCATGTGGGGCCTCTCCTATGACACCCAGGTGACTCTGCCTCGTACTACCTCCCTACTCAGCAGAAAGCTTCTTAAGGACAGGGATGTCATGTTTGTCGATTTCCCTTTGGAGTCTAGCTCCGGAGGGAGAAAGAGCAATGTATGGTTGCCTCTTACATGGCCCTCACTGGGGACCTGGCCTGCAACCCAGGCATGTGCCATGACTGGGAATCGAACCGGGACCTTTTGGTTCCCAGCCCGCACTCAATCCACTGAGCTACACCAGCCGGGTGGTAAATACGTTTTTTAATAGAAACAGGAGCTTGACCTCAGTCTCAAGGGCCTCGGTAAATATGTTTTTTAATAGAAACAGGAGTTTTACTTCAGTCTCAAGGGCTTTTGGTGTTTATAAGGGGAATTTTTAAGGAATCCTAGAGCTAGAAGATTCAAACCCCAGCATCTTCAAGCCTTTGTGTTTAATTAAACAACTAGACAAGACAGGCAACACACAGCAAGGAAGAGCATTGTGGGTTCTGTAGCCAGACTGCCTGGGGCTGAGTCCTGGCTCTCCCACATACTGGCTACAGTGTGACTTGAACAAGTTTCTTTGCTTCTTTCTGCCTCCGTTTCCTCATCTGTAAACTAGGAATAATTACATTTCCTACCTTAGAGGGTTACGAAGAAAAATAAATAAGCTAGTATTTGTACAGCACTTAGCTCAGTGCCTGACAAATAATAAATTAATACAATATTAAAACGGAGTCTCCATGTTTTTGCTCTTTCCCGGATAATCACCGTCTATTTTGAGATAATGGTTTTGTGAACTTGGAGACACTTTCTGGCAATTTGTATTTACCTAGTATGAGCTTCACTTAACATTAAATGTCAGGGCATTTTTGTCAACAAGGAGATACTAGACTGCAGGCGATTTTCCTGGCCTAGAAAAAAGCTCCCTGCCACACACCTGTGTCAATAGTTTCATTTCCCCTGGTGAGGGGGACTGTGAGGGTGAAGGCCAGCCTTCGGTCTTCTGCTGACAGAGAACGGTAAGGGGCTGGGGCTGGGAGCAGGTCTGCAGTCTTCCTTCCCCAGGTTCATTTTCCCATTGCCTGCTGTTAACACCCTTTCCTTTATTTTTATTTCACAGTGTGTGCTGTACACTTTAGAATTTGTAGCTAAAGTCTGCGTGAAGCCTTCAGCAAATAGATGCAATATTTGGTTCGCTTCAGTTTACACCCTATGAGCCCCCTTCTGCGCTAGACACTGTGCTTATGCTGGGAAATTGGAGAGAAATGAGGCAGGGTCCTGCCCTCCAGGTACTCCCATTCATCTGAAGGAGACAGAAAAACACACCACTGTAAGGTAATATGTTAAATGACCTAATAGGAGAATAGACCATCGGCAGCGGTTACACTGATTGATTCTGCCCTGGGGATTGGCTTTATTAAAACATCTAACAAATTAATAAACAATACTGTTCGATTTCATTTCATCATTCCCTGTGTTTAATGTGTTTTTCTCTAAGAGGCTGTTACCAGGGGCTACTGAGCTGAAGTACTGAAGAGAGTCACTGCTGTATTCTTGCACGTGCTGTTTACGGAAGCCACGCCCACATAGTTTGTTCTGCTGCTGCAAGATGCAAATAAAAGTGATACGTGATACTTAAGAAATTGTAGCTTTAAAATTGGATCATTAGCTCCCTACTGTTAAACTAACCCTTGCTGCCTTCCCAACAGGCCCTGGTGCATCTGCTTCCCTTTGTGCTTCCATCACCAGATTTCGACATGGGCGCCTGAACCCTGAAGGCCACTGACTGCAACCGCAGCTATGGGTGGGCTCTCCAAGTCAGCCACCCTGGGGATCCGCTCTTTTTCCCCAAGCTTCCCTCAATCAGCTATGCATTTGCGGGCTTGAATTCATGTCCCCACTAGCCTACCTCTGTGGAAGCTATCTGGTCTTCAGGAACAAGCTCTACCTCAGTAATGTGTTCTGACATAAAATTACAAACAACTATCAGCCTCGCCACAGTCAATGATAATTCCCCAGGACTCAGCTTGACAAGGAAAAAAACGAACTGGAAAAAACTAGACGCTTGCCAGCATGACTGTTAAATGTCAGCTATTTTGGAGTTTATCCCCACACGAGATACTTCTTTTGTACCGTGAGGACGATCACTGAAAAAACATGACAACATAATAAAGCCACAGAAGACAAACCCGTCATTACTGCTGCAGGAACTAAAACACAGATTAATGTCACCACAGTGCATGTCAGGAGGGATAATGATGATGTATACAAATGAAGCTTCTCATCCTGGACAAAGGGCTTAAGTATCACCTAAAAGTGAGGAATAATTATACACAAATCACCAATGACAATGCTATCTGCTCAGCATCTATTATGTTCTCACATTTTCAAAGAGTTTGTTTTATATTTTTCTCTGAAAATTCTCTCAAAATCTTCCCACTTGTATTCAAGTGACACAAATTACAAAGTGGTGCAGCAAGCACTCACACTGCTTAACAAGACAAACGCGGCCTGCCATGGGGCATCACGCTCCCCCACGCTACTCCGTGTGCCAACAGGACGGCAGCTGTGGACAGAAAGGCGTGAGGGAGGCGGCCCATGCAGAGGCCATTTGGCTGTCCAAACCAAACCTGGACAGAAACAATCATTTGGAAAATAGGTTCCATTTGTGGTCCTGGACACAGAAAAATGGGGGCAGAGAGTAAAAAAATAAATGGGGAAGAACTGGAGGGCAAAAGCTGACCAATATAAGGAATGCAGTGTCTAGTTTGAGGATTAGAGATGAAAGGAGCTAGAATTCCTTTATCTTGGCCTGTGGCGACAAGTCATTTCACTACCAATTAGTAGTCTTAGCGAGGCTGGTCAGAGCACCACGGCACTCACACCAGCCTTTGCAACCTCGAGGTCTGCCTTAGGAAAACAGTAATGACAAAACAACTTTGCTAAGAGTTATTACTTCACTTCTACTGCAATCCTTGGGCAAAATGTAATGGAATCTCAACTTTTCAGGGTTGTGTTTTATTTCATAATGAGAATCCTCTTACACTTGTGAGCAAACGAATGGGCTATAATTACTGCAGCCCCATCTAGTCATAGGTAAGTTTTAGAAAGCTTACATTTATTATATTTATTAAAAGCCTATTAACACTTACAGTTATTTAAAAGGATGGGTATGGGGGGAGAAGATGGTGTTTTGTTTCTCTTTTCTTCGTATTTTTCCCTGTTGGGATAAGATGGAGCCAGACACAAAGAACATCACTCACCCCTGCGCAAATCCCGTACCCCTGGCCCACAGAGCCACTGGCCTGCAGAGCGCCGCTGGGCTTGCTACCTGTGCGAAGGAGGCCGGCTTGAGTGGACTGAACAGTGTAACAGTAACAGTATTGTCAATGGCACGGATACTTGTTCAGGGCTTCCTTCGTTCCAGACACTGTTCAAGCAACTTACATGAAGTAACACATCTAGTCCTTACAACACGTTAGGCTTTATTACACTGCTTATTTGAAAGATAAGAAATTGAAATATACATATTTATATTTTTTTCTCATAAAGAAGTTACCCTCTTGCAACTGCCATAGAGTACATGACTAGAAAGGAGGTGAACTTCCTTATCTTCCTAAATGGATACCCTTCTCTGAAGGCAGGTTTGGTCTTCCTTTCCGATGGGGCAGGCCCTTGGTCTCAGCCTGTTCATCTGATCTGGTAACAGTATTTCATGGATTCAAACCCCTCCCTCCCTCCCTCCCTCCTTTCCTTCCTCTCCTCCTCCCTTCCTTCCTTCCTTCCTTATGAAAGTATAGTTGACATGCAATATTGTATTAGCTTCAAATGTACAATGTAGCGATTTGACACTTCTACACCTTACAGTGTGATCAGCCCAAGTTGAAAAAGACCTTGGAGTAATCTGTGAAGTTCTGCAAAGTCCAACCCACCGCAGTGACCATCCTTCTCGAATAGACTTCCGGCAATCGTCTGAACGCCTCAAGCCTACCTCGTCAATGCAGAGCTCTGGCTGCCGAAGTTCTCATGCTGATTCACGCTCGTGACACATCTTTGAAATGGCTCTTCGCTAGTCAACCAAGAACTTCTTCCTTGGCAGTGTTATTCTATGCAAGCGAAACAGTCAGGAGTAATGCCATAGTTTATTTTCTTTGAAAAAAATAGAAATTGGGTAAAATCAAGAGTGTGATACTACAGATTTTAGTAGGAGACTGTTTCCCGTCCGTGGGCTGGGAGCTCGGATCCTCATTCCGGGGGTCAGACTCCTTGCCTCATCTGCCTTCTCTGTCGCATGTGCTAACATTCCTTCACATTGCCTTAGTGAAAACACACCAGAAACAAATGATATGTATGTTTTATGTTGAGTAGGATGCTCTTGATAAGTGAAGCTGAGGCAGTTTTTACTTTAATTTTATAAATGGTATGAAAACTCACCCACAGTCAATTTCAGAGAAAGAATTATGCATCGAATTTGAGCGAAGAGACAGGCAGAGAAGAGGGGAAGTAGGGGAAGGAGAGGAGAGAATGACTGCAGAGTTAGGACATCTCTCGGAAAGGAGTGTAGAGCATCATCCCCTTCAGGACTCCAGACCACCCAAGAATGTTCTCATGGTACCACCGTCCGTCTTCCTGAGCCCCTTTCCCTTCCCCTCCAGGACTCACTACACCGTGGCTCTGCTTTGCCCCTTGAGCTATGCCCAGAAAACACTCCTGAAGCTCATTCACACTGAGGTGTAAAAGACTGATGAAATATCCACAACATCAAAAAAATATTTTGACCACATTCAAACCTTGGACTACAGGGCCAAAGCGCCATGTCTTGAATATAGTATCCCAACCGGCAAGCGGCAGAGGCGCTCTGGGGCTCAGTGGCAGTGGCCCTTCCCAGGACCAGCCTCGGTTCCCTGGGGCTCCCTTTGGACTCTGTATAAGTGCTCAGCAAGGGTTTTCAGATCTCTGCACACAGCATCTCTTCTGAGAAGGTGGCCAGCACTCCAGGCAGAGCTGACCACTCCCTTCTTTGAACTTTTACTAGCACGTGGCACATACCCCTCCCTTAAAGCATTGACCCTAATGTACTTGGACCCTGAGCTCACATGTCTGTCCCCTGCACCAGACTGGGAGCTCCTTGGGGGCAGATGCTGTATCTTGGTCACTTTTACCTTCCCAGTGCTTGTATCACGCCATCTACACATCTAATCTTCTTGAGCCCCGCTACCAATCTAATCATCTTCCAATCTCAGAGAGCCATTGTACAGCTTTTGAATATAAATGCTTTAGTTTGATTTGCTTCAAAAATTCAGTTTAAAGCATTTTTATTGTCACAAAGAGGCATCTTTCAATTCCAGATTGCATTTACATGGAAAGTACTTCACATTAACAAGATATCTCTAAAAACACTCCGAATCAGAAGAGGCCAATCACCTCTGGGGCACAGAAGTGAGAAGGAATTCTCAGAAGCAGCATCTGAAGATAAGAGACTTAGGAAGAAAAAAAAAAAAGCAGACAAAATTGCTTTCATTATTTATCTCTTCTATGCTTAGATGTTTAAAGAGTTATGTCAACTGAAAGGTGTGCAATGGGATTAAAGGCATAGGAGTTTTCTGATATATCTAATCAAGCAGTAGAAGCAAAGAGGAATGCTATACGCCATTATTTTTGCTTTCCCAGCAAGTGCCAGTCTCTATGTTTTAAAAAAGTTATATATATATGTAATTTATATATATAAAAAGATATATACATATAATTTATATATAATCTTTAATCAGTATAACTGATCTTTGGAAGGATTAATAGGCTACCAGGTATGATTTCTCATGGTAGGCTGAAAAATTGCAACTAACAAGAGCAAAAATTATTTAATCACTGAAGCAAAAGACAAGCAAATAAATTGATACACGAGTCAATTGAGATGAGCAGCCCCGCCAGGATGTCAGCTTGCCTCTCCTCGGCCTCAGCCACCAGAGGCGTCGCACCCGTATTCTGGTGCCACGGTGAGGTAATGTCTTATAACAAGGTAACAGCCTTGAGTTTCTTTCCTTTGGAAACATGTCGAGGCCCGATGACGCACTGGGTATGTGCCTTGTTAAAAAAACCACAGACTTTGTGAAAGGAGCGTTCAGAATGAACACAATTCCTGTCAAATGTTTGTATCTTGCAAGCTTATAAAAGGAAGAATCAATTCGCTTCAGCAATGAGTAATAACTTCTATGTCCTTGAAGAGGCACTTTGAGAAATGCTAGCGTCACAGAACTATACATCCAGTGACATTGATTAAATGCTCTATTTGCTATATATTTTATTGAAGGTGGAGGTGGGGCAGCACATTAATATTGCCTGCTCATTCTTGGAGAAGCCTCACTGAGAAAACTAGGAAAGGCTGACTTCCATTAGGGAAAGCCATTTGCAAATTGCTGGCACTTTCTGACGAACCCCACTGAAATGAATAGGTGATACAACCTCAGTGTAGCAGGCACCCACTTCCCCAAATTACAGTTTTTCCTATCACCAGTCACTGAAGTCTACAAATGCACAGTCTCATACAGCCACGTGCAGCTGGGGATGCTGTAGACCTCATTGGTTGGGGCTTGCAACCTTGCCAGTTGCTTCCATGGTAATAAAGATGAGAATCTGCCAGCTCAGGGGATAACGCACCTGAGGGAACTGAGAAAGTTAGCAATATAGGACTTGGTGTGGCCCAGTGGACTGTTTGTGTGACCCAGTGGACTTGGACCCAGAAGGCAGAGGGAACGAAGGCAGGTACAATATGTTCTCATTTCACTGTTGTCTCTAATTTTCCCCATGGCTTGGAGGAAGTTATTTATCTTTCCCATGCTCAGGTTATCGGGTAAGGGTATATTATGGAAAATAAATATGTCAGCTAGATACCATTGATACATACTCACACTTGGCCTTTTTTATGTACTTTTTGATACAATGGCGTTTTATTATTGGTGACCGGGGACAAAGATAATGCTTGCATTAAAGAGTCTTCACATTTAAGAATGAGAAAAAAATTTAAAAACTGAGGTAACCAGAGTGAGAGGGCCATGGTTCTTAAACTTTTCTGCACATTAGAGCAGCCTGTGTGCCTTTGGACAAATCCCAGTGCCCAGCCTACATCCCGGACCAATTCACTCGAATCTCTGGGCAACGCCAACGTGTGTCTGAGAACCAGTGGTGTGGGGCTCTGCAACAGCACCGGGCTTCCCTGAACCCAGCGGTCTTGCACTTGAGTGTGCCAGAGAACTCCCTGGACCCATGTTAAAACACACATTGCTGGGTCCCACTCCCTCCCTGCGTCAGAATTGGCATTCCTGACAAGTCCCCAGGTGATGCTGCTGTCCAGGGACCACACTTTGAGGACCACTGCCTCAATTAAATGTATTCAGCAGCATGAATGATTCTCTGACTAGAAACATTCTTTTTCCTTAGCCTTTCCACTGCCATCAGAATCCCTGATGTGCCTACTGAAAATACAGATTCTTGGGCCCTATGCCAGATGTGCTAGATCAGACTTTTACTATGGATGAGGCCTCCTAAACTTCATTTTACTACCCCTCCCTTGTGATAATGTTCAACAAAGTATGAGAATCACTTCTCCACTTCCTCTTCCTGTGTGCAAAGGAAACAGTTCACCCCTAATGACCAAAGTGACTGGGGCAAGAAAGGCCACCAGGCCCCAACCTGAGAAGTGGGAAGGAGTAAATTCCCTGTGGTGAGGCCTCCTCATTGCATTTTTTCTGTGGGGCAGCGGTCAAGGCCACAGGTGCCATTTTCAGGACACAGCGTCTAAGAAATCGGCTCCGTCATAGAGAAAAGACTTTAGCGTACTGGGCATGTTTTCTTGATTATCTGTCTTATTGCTGCAAATCCTCTGAATGTAACATTAAAGAAAGGAAGCTCTCTTTCTAGCAAGTTCACTATAACAACCAATGGCACTTTTCTGTAATATCTCATTAAATCTTCTGGCTGCATCCATTCCTATCTCTGCATCCACCCCTGACATCACAAAAAATAAGAGTATTAAGGAGGATATTTCCTTTCCCATCCCACCTTGCTGACACTCTCAGTTTTAATTAATGAGGAATATGGGCACTGGATAATAGTTTAACTGTTTATAGTGGAAAACAATTCTAGTAATTTAGTTGAAAGATGGCTGTTGGAGCTATGCAAATATGGAACTGTATTCCAAATCTGCCATTCACAAGCTGGTTGGTGACCTTGAGGAAAATTATTTAACCCCTGATGCCTCCATTTCCTTGCCTATAAAATAGAGGTAATAATAAAGGCTAATGCATGAGATTGCTGAAATGAACTAAAGCACATAAAGCACTTAGCACAGTGCCCAGCACACAGTAAGTGTTTGACAAATGTGAGCTTTGGTTTTTATTATGACATAGTGCACGCTCAGCAAATGCTGAGTAAAGAATGGAATAAATGAATAATCAAATGACTAACCAAATAAACAATAGAAAAGGCAGTCCTTTAGGTCTGTCACACTTCAACTTCAGACTAAGCTATTGCTCGGGGCATCTAAAATTTAAGAGTGCATGGATGAAGAGTTTGATTTGGTATGAAGTTCATTAACAGAGTGCTATGAAATTTATTTTTTATATAAGCTGGGTCAGGTCCAAGTTTATTCTGTGAAAGTTATGTTTCCCAAAAGAAAGAAGGGAGGGAGGGAGGGAGGGAGGGGACTTAGGCTTTGCCTTTGATGGGGTGAACAGCCAACCAGACTAGAAAGGCAAATAGCAGGGCTGACGGTACAGTCCTGAGGCTGACCCACTGACCTCGCCCCTGGGGAACTGAGGCGTGGCAACGGAAGCGAGTCATCAGATGACCAGAGAAAAGAAGGGACTACGTGGGCCATAAAGCTCCACAGATGAGCTGGATGGGTCAGGGATCTGCTTTAACTTTATTATGGCTTTTCTCCCCTTTATATTTACATGTATAACAAGCCATATTCCCCATCTCATGGTACCAGCAGCCCCAACTTAAACGTTATCAGTTTAACCCGTAATAAAAACTCAGCAGCTGGCCCATGTTCTGTGCTTTATTATTCAGAGACATGCCAAAGACTTGACACCACAGACCATTTCATCTGTTGGAATCCTAATCTTCCATTCAATTCAGAAAACGCTTATTTAAAGAAAATTCATTTTTAATGATGATACTTTTATTCTCATTATTTCATTTTTCCAACCTGATACGCAAATGTAATACAGTACTACAATGCGCCATTAAGTTTCAACTTATTTAAATGTATATGCTGGGCCGCGAGCACACAAGATCTCGCACACACACAGACACAGCCACTCCTATCCCAACCATGGAGCACACCATACAACAGGTCTACTCGTCTGTCCCTGCAGATCTGTGGAGTATATGCTAAAGCTGAACTAAACCTGGGGTTTATTTTGGTCTAATGAGCTTTGGATCTGTTCATGGCCAACCCTAGGTGAGACTGGCCCCAAAGAACAGGTTAATTCTAAGACTCACTCAAATTTGTTTTGAGGGTCACACAACTGACCTGGCATTTACAGGGGCTATGGTGCACAAAAGCCATCCCAAGGCCTGAGAATCGCCTATTGGTTTGGGGAAAACTAAGTCTGTTAAGCTTGAAGCAAACAAGAAAAGTTACTTCACTAGCTCAGAAAAAGCCTAAGTGCTTAGGGTTTGGGCTGCACACAGCCAAGCCGTGGAGCTACTACGGAGGACAAATCCGTGGAGGCACATTGCAAGTGCCACACTGAAAGAAGGGTCCTCAGTTTATTAAAACAGGACCCACACATATAAGTGACATGTCAAATAAATAAGAAATTAATACAGCATGGAAGAATTGGGACACAATCAAGAAAGAATACTAAAGGGTGATTCTAAAGTAGAGTGTAGGGAGCTAAATCCCCGAATAAGCCAAACCCTTTGGAACATTACTGAAAATGACACAAAGGACACTTTATTGATGGGGTTCAAGATCGAAAGCATAAATCCTGGTGGCTCAAGCTTCCGTCACAGCTGTGTGGTCTGAAGGGCTAATGGGGTATGTCTTTAAGAGAGGAGTGAGAAACCGCCAAGGGAATAATGCATTCTAAGAGAAAAGCCTGCTGCCACAAGAAGGATAATGGCGTCAGGTTGGAGCGGAGCCTGATTCTGAGTCATTAGTGTGTGTCACCTCTACCCCGTAGGCTTGTGACAGAGCTCTGGGGACTGGAGATAGAAAACGACTGCTTTTTAAAAGACCTTTCGGCCTTGGAGAGCACAGACAAGGCCCATGTAACAAAGCACCACACTCTGCCGTGTGAAACGCACACCACATTTTTGGCCCAAACTTTCAGGAAAGAAGATCTTTCATTTTATTTTTTTAATCCAATTTTTTATTTATTTATATTTAGAACAAAACCAATTATCGTATTCCAGGGTATTATTTTGCATATGTCTATCGTGATTGCTTTGTAGAATTGTACTTTTAATGCATAAGCATAAATAAAAGAATTAAAAACATTTATATACATACAGAATTAGTACTACCCATGTATAATGTGCATCCTTATTTTTCCCTCAAAAATTTGGGCAAAAAAGTATACATTATGCATGGCAAAACATGGCAAAACAGTACAAATGGGAGGGAAAGAGCTTTCCCACTTTGGTGGACTCTTGAAGCCCACTGGAGACTCCAGTGGGGTCCGCACATAGGCTGGCAGCCACGCGTCAGAGCACGCAGACCGCGAGGGGACCCCGGAAGCCACAGGAGACGAGACTCTCCCCAACACATGCAGCTGGGAAAACAGAACTTTAAGACCAAGTGAACAAAGACTTCCAACAAGAGTTGGAGAGCTGGTACACTGAGATTCGAGAGAAGGAATTCCTGCAATTCCCTTGAGATATATATATCTCAAAGTTAAAAAGCAGTATATTTAAGAATAAACTCAGTGCAATATTGTCATGTGGTAGCAAAAGGACAAAACTAGACGCACAGAGAATGGTTCAAAGCCACCATTTACTCACAACACTGTCGCTTCCGTTTGCCATCCATAGAAACGGAGACTACGATGATCATTAGCTCATCCCAAGTTTGAGGGACGCTCACAGAGATCATGTTTTCTCATGAAAATGCTGGGAAAACTGAAACTCTTGAAGCTGCCATGCCCCACATATCTATGCACCATTTGTATAAAGGCACAGAAGCTCCACTAAACCAATACAAAGTGACATGAATGAGTTAAAGCTAAGGCAGTAAATAGTGACTAAATGAAGATTCATAACGCACTCTGCTTGCAAGAACAATGAGACAAAATCAAATGAGATGGAATGTAACAGGGATATACTGTCACCAATATAAAACATTTGAACTGCACAGGTATAAAAAGTGGGGAGCTGCAGCCCTAACCTTAGAGCATTGGATGTAGAAAATACCTTGGAGGTTTCATTTTACCGCAAGCTGAATATTAGTCACCAATAAGATCTGGATGCTATCAGGGAATGCAAACATATGCTGCGTTATTGGAAGTACCACCCCAGCAGAACAGAGTGGGACTGTTATTTCTCTTCCACTGGAAGTATATCTGTACCATTGCAACATCCATGAATTAACTATTTGTAGCACAATTCAGATACACTCAGGGTTGATGGGCTTTAAAGGGATGATCTGGAATCATAATAACCATGAACGGCACTTTTCAGTAGCAGGCAAAGGAGAGTGTTCAGAGTTCCAACGAGTCATTTTACTAACATACTTTGGAACACCACTCATTCACAAAGCAGGGTGGAGGTGCTTGCTCTCTCTCAGAGAAGATCTGAGAAGACAGAGGTAAATTAACATATTGATTTCCCAGCACTCTGAAGGCCAGAAGCAGCACACACTGGGTCATGTTTCAAATGATGGAACGCAAAATTAAATTAAAGGATGCATCTGTGCTCAGCCCTAATTGCCAGCCTAGTGGATGTTTTTAAGGAGCACAGGGAGGGAAAAGCAAGAAACGAGAAGAGGAAGAAGCAAGAGGAGTGCATTAGAAAGCCTGAAAACACAAGCCGTAACAAAAGCCGGGGAGGAGCCCTCCATTTCTATGCACAGAGTAAAGTTCTCAGTGCCTGTTAAGGAAAATCTCAATAATTGAAAATCCTGGCAAGAGCATCTTTGACAGTACAAATAGTGGGTTTAGGAGCATTCTTCTGACAACATTTCGGGCATCTGAAAATGTTAAAATAGGCAGTTGAAATTACTATCTAGTCTTATTTTTTGAAGTCATCACTTTATACATTAATTTTCAGGCTTAAATCTGTTTTTAAATTCCCAGGTTAGCTTTAATGTTTCTAATTAGTCCTAGGGTGTAGTCTATTAAAAAAATAGATCCCTAGATTAAAATGGTTAATTCCTCTGGGCCCTCTTCCTGTGGTCAGCTGGCTACAAACCCACCCACACCAGATATCAACAATTGACTTAAGGAATACATGCTAGGAACGTGATATACACAGGGGTGGTCAAAACTGGGTTTACAGTTGTTCATATTCAGTTGTTCATATGCAGGGCCCTGGCTTGTGTGGCTCAGTGGATTCAGCACTGGCCAGTGAAGCAAAGGGTCGCCAGTTCCATTCCCAGTCAGGGCCCATGCCTGGTTGTGGGCCAGGTCCCCAGTAGGAGGCACATGAGAGGCAACCACACAATGATGTTTCTCTCCCTCTCTTTCTCCCTCCCTGCCTCTCTGCCTAAAAACAAATAAATAAAATCTTTTAAAAATATATTTTATTAAAAAAAAAAGAAAAAGACACACAGATTATGACCACGACAATAACTTTCTTAACATTCTTAACTCTGTAAACGTGCTCACAACTGTAAACTTACTTTTGCCCACCCCCATATATAATATACATATGTGACAATTATTTATAAACGTAAATGATTGCCTCTATTAGTACAAAATAAAAACAGAGAAAAACGATTGATCTTGTTTTTCTCCAAATCTACTCTGTGGAAAACTGGTATCCTGAGATATATTGATAGTTATTACTAGATAGTTTTCTGTGGTCAAACGAACTTGGCAAACACTGAGATAGGGAGTTTTCTTTAGCACAGGATTTCTCAGAACCCTTAATACACTTACGTGCATGGAGGAGGGAGATTCAGTATAGCATTTCCAAAATGAAGCATTTGTTAATGTCTCCTGGGACCCAAGTGTGCAGGGAAACCCAGCCTGGGAAATGCTGGTCATCCTTGTGACCCAACTCACACTCCTCTGTCCAAATCCATTTTCAAATCAGATTTTCAAGAGTCTCAAAACGAAGTGATTGCATAGCCATTGGCCTAATGACCTCAGCAGCCAGATGCCCAAGGCCACAGACCAGAAATTGCTGCTCAGTTTCAAGAGGATGAACCAGATAGAAGTAGACAGAGCTACAGGAATCTGGTTGAACCGTACTTACTGTCACCTACAGAGGTATCCAATTCAGTCCTACTCAGGTTTTTGTATATTTAAAGAAATGCTTACATTAGGGATGAGAAATAAGATAACAAATTGACTATTTCCCTGCTGAACACTAAAGATAGAATTCACACGTGTTCAAAAACATGCAATCCAATAAAGCAAAGAGTTCCACTGACAGATATTGCTGCCATTTTAATTATTAAATTGATAACACAATTACGTGGCACCATTCAAACAGAACTACGTCATTCATGCGTTCATCATCAAAGGTACGGTAACTGCTCATTGTGTGTTTAGCAGAATTATAGTCATTGGGGAAGGGGATCAAAAATGAGAGATCAGCCATGCTCTTGAGAAGAGTGGGACACAGGACAGAAACAATTAGAATACCAAGCAATATTTGTTACAGTAGATGTACAGTGTGAAGCAGTTTGGAGCAAGGAAAAAGAGTGGAACAAAATCTACTTTATTATTTGATTTAGAAATGAAAGGGGTTCACCACAAAATTATGCCAATACAAGAACACTTTTACTTATAGAATTGGCAAAGAAAAAATTATTGATTCACTGTTCTAATAACAGGAAAACACTCTCATACACTGTGGATGGAAGTCTAAATTTGTACAACCTTTTGAGAATAATTTGACAATATCTAGGAAAATTAAAAATAAGCATCCCTACAACTATTCCATTGCTGGAAACTTATTCTGCATGTAAATTCACGCATATGAGCAAAAACTTGTAGATTCAAGGATATATATTGTGTCACTTAGAATATAAAACAGGTCAGAAACAACTTAAGTGACTCTGAGTAGGAGACTGGTAAATAAATTATGGTATATCCATATATTGGAACTCTTTGTGGTTGCTAATGAGAATGTGGCAGAACTCCTTACGCTCAAAGCAAGAGTCCCAGTGGTCACAGTAGCCTGCCCACAAAGCTCACACAATCCCCCATCCTCTCCACCCCGGCCTCACTCACGCCTGTGCTCCCTCTCACTTCACTCCAGATGCACTGGCCTCCTCATGGCTCCTCAGATGCGCCAGGCACCTCCCACCTCGGGCTCTGCGCTGCCGCCTCCTGCTGAGAACCCCACACCCGGATTTAGCCTCTGGCCTCCTTCAAGGCATCGAGCAGGTCTCACTGTCTCAGTGAGGTCTACGCTGGGCACCCTATTTCAAATGGAAACTCCTGTTCCCCCACACAATTTTTCCTTTTGCAAAATAGTATTTATTACCTTCTAACACACTATACAATATACTTACTTTGGTATTTACTGTCTGTCTCTCTCCTGTAAAATGTAAAATCCAAAGGCAGGGGCATTTCTCAGTCTCATTCACTGATATAACGCAAGTACCTAAAAAAGCGTGTGGCACAGACCAGGTTATCAATAACTATTTACTGATCTAATTGAACACATGCATATACACATTGTAACACATACACACACAAAATACACACATGCATGCATATATATAAATACACACACTTCTATTAAACTAAAGAATGACCTCCCAGATATAGTCTTAAGTGGAAAAAAAGCACTAAAACACAAAAGGATTATAGTGTGCCTCTATTTGTATTTTTAAATTAAGAAAAATATACCTGATGAATAAAATAACTCTGAAAAGTAAAAAACTGTTTGCCCCTGAGGATAAAGACTGAGGAGGTGAGAATCAGAAGCGTAGGGAATCTACTTCACACTGTCTACTTTCTTGTTATTACTACTTCCTCTTTCCTTTTTTCCCTTCTCTACAATAGAGGACAGAAGCCACCAAGCACTAGCTAATGAGCACTTGAAATGTGGCCAGTCCACACCAGAACCTGTTGTAAGTGGTAAATACATACTGGATTTTGAAGAACTGTACAAAACACAGAATGTAAAATAGCTCATTAGCAATTTTAATATTGACTGTATATTGAAATGATACTATTTTGGATACACTGGTTTAATGAAATCTATCCTTCAAGTTAATTTCACCTATTTCTTTTGACTCTTAGAAATGTGGCTATAATCAGTAAAAAATAAGATATGTGACTTTTGTTTGTGGCTCATATTATATTTCTATTGGACAGTACTGCACTCTGTCCAAAAAACTTGAGAGATATCCATACACACATGCATTTATTACCAAGAATAGTAAAGAGACTAAATTAGATAGACAGACTTGGAGTAACAACCGACTTTGCTTTCCCTTAACTTCTCTGAGTCTTAGTTTCCTTTGCTGGTAAAGTGGGGACATGATCAGCGACTGGCAGGACTCTGGTGGAAATCAAACGAGATAAAGGTGCTTGGTACACAAAGGTGTCAATAAAATAACAGAGTCCTGGCATTGTTTCCCAGAGAAAATTGTTCATAAGGCCGCTATGAAACCATGAGCCCTACTGCCAAGCACTGGAGCAGTATCATTTTTGTGCATGCTTATGCAGATTGTACTATCTACGGAAATAGAGAAGAAAGACACCCAATAAAGACAGGCAAACAGAAGCGGAAAAACAGAAGCAGAGGATAAAGGAAGGAACAAAGGGTTACATTTTAAGTGCCAGGTAGGGGCCATATTTCTACATGTAGTTTCGTAGTATTCAGTAGGTGCCAAATTGCTCCACAGTGGAAATTTCAGTAGAGACATGAGGAATAAGAAATTATGGAAAGCTGCGGACTGTGTACCAACGCAGTCTGAGACATGTGGGCAGGGTCTGAACTGACCTCACCACTAGCGGGTGGGTTTGGGAGCAGGAAACAGCTCTATTGAAAGTGATGTTGAGAGGAGAGCAGCTGACCACGTGGCTCTGGAGCCACGTCTCCCAGAAACAAAGGAATTCAGAGAAGAGGAAGAAACCAGAACACCTGTTCCATGAGGACGAAGTGCTATGCTTGAAGAAAATGACTTTGTTAACATACAATGTGTTGGCCAAAAAGTCCATTTAGTTTTTCAGTAAAATAAAAGACACATTTTTGATTTTCACCAATAACTTTATTGATTTGGATATTTTGAGTATGTCGGCTATCTCCCACTGTTGGCTTCTAGTGCTTAGAGGCCAGGGGTGCTGCTACACATCTTCCAATGCATAAGACAGCCTCACAGCAAAGAATTATTTGGCCAAAACATCAATAGTATCAAGAAACTTCACAAACCACTTTTGACACATTCGACCAGTCACAGCACCTTCTCCGTGCACTGCACAAATCTTTTTTTGCATGTCAGTTGCACTTTTACCTTTCTTGAAATAATAAAGCACAATAAGCCAAAAAAGTGTAGTATATTTTCTTTCATCTTCGATATTAAAATGGCTGCACAAAAATTCACCAATTTTGATAAGATTTTTTGTAAATGCATGCTGATATGACAGCTGTCACAATACAATCTAACAAAATTGTTTCATATGAAGTTAAAGACAACTAACCACTACTAGAACCATCTCTTGGAAAAAAAAAAACACAACTAAATGAACTTTTTGGCCAGCCCAATAATTTCAAGGAGAGCGTGTTATCAGATTTAAGGAGCCCGAGAATAGTTGTCTTTCTTACTCCAGGTCACTATGACAGGTTTTCAAATTAAACTGGACTTCACAATCTGCCAAACCATAGGGCATCAAGGGGAATAATAATAAGAACCTCTTGAAAATAAAAAGCTTGTGCAATGTAGTGTAGCATTTATTTTAGTGGCTGAATTTATTTTAATGGCTTTAGAAATGATTTTAGTTCTGTATTCAAAGAAACATTAAGAGGTCATTTAGATTTTTCAGCTACACTTTACTGCATTTTATGGAGGAAATTCTGTTAAGTATTTGTGAACTGCTGGAAACAAGAAGCCCTTCCCCCATCCACACCCAAGGCATATTCCTCATGGACCTCACAGGTCTCCCTTATTGAAGACTATTAGGAATGAGAAGGCTTTGCAGTAAACCGAGGACCACAGGACAAAGCAGCTCAGAGATCAGAATGATAGTACCATATAATCAGGAACCCTGGAGTGCCATTCACTTCCCTCCTTTTCCCCCTCCCTGCCTCCCTTCCTTCTTCCAACCATCCATCCTGCCCTTCTTTCTTTGTTCTCTTTCTTCCTCCCTTCCTTCCCCTCCCCCTCTCTTTTTCAACCTACTAACATTTATTAAGCATGTACTATGAGCCAGACACTGTGAATGCAGTGTTTAGTAAGACTGACAGGATTTCTCACATTATAGTGATTGTCATGGGGGACGCCTAATAAACAAACAAATAAATATTGTCACGTAATGGTATGTGCTGTGGTGAAAATAATATAGAACAACGTGGTACAGAATGACTGGGAAGCAACTACAAACTGGAAGGTCAAATCTGTTTGAAGAATGACATTTAAATAGATATCTGTGCGGCAAGAAGCAGTCAACCATGTGACTACATTCAGAAAGCACATGGCAGGCCAGCTGGAAGACCCTAGAGCAAACTAGTCAAGGAACAGAAAGAAGAGTCGTGTGGCCGGAGCACAGGCAATATAGGAGGAGTGGCAGATGGGGCAGAAAGGGGCGTGAACACCTGATGCGCTGACTGCACAAGATGTTTGCATTTTACTCCAGATGTCACTGGAGTTTTAATCAGCAGTGGCATGGTCTGATTGACTTTTTTTTTTTTAATTTTTAAATTACTTTATTGTTGTTCAATTACAGTTGTCTGCTTTTTCTCCCCTCCCCATCCCAACCCACTTCCCTCCCTGGCTTCCACCCTCCCCCTTGGTTTTGTCCTTGTGTCCTTCATGGTGGTTCCTGAAAACCCTTCTCCCCACAGTTCCCTCCCCCCTCCCCTCTGGCTATTGTTAGATTGTTCTTACTTTCAACGTCTCTGGTTATATTTTGCTTGCTTTTTTCTTTTGTTGATTATGTTCCAGTTAAAGGTGAGATCATAGGGTATTTGTCCCACACTGCCTGGCTTATTTTACTTCTTTTTTACTGCTATGTAGTATTCCGTTGTGTAAATGTACCACAGCTTTTTTATCCTCTCATCTACTGATAAGCACTTAGGCTGTTCCTAAGTCTTGGCTATTGTAAATAGCACTGCTATGAACACTGGGATGCATAGGTTCTCTTGAACTGGTGTTTCAGGATTCTTAGGATATACTCCCAGCAGTGGAATCACTGGGTCAAAAGGCAGTTCCATTTTTTAATTTTTGAGGAAATTCCACACTGTTTTCCACAGTGGCTGCTCCAGCCTGCATTCCCACCAACAGTGCACTAGGGTACCCCTTTCTTCACACCCTTGCCAGTACTTATTTATTTATCAGTGACAGTTATTTTGGCAGGTATAAGGTGATATCTCATTGTAGTTTTCATTTACACTTCTCTGATGGCTAGTGACGTTGAACATTTTTTTTTCATATGTTTATGGGCCATCTGTATGTTCTCCTTGGAGAAATGTCTACTAAAGTCCTTTGCCCATTTTTTGATTGGATTGTTTGTCTTCCTGGTGTTGAGTCATATAAGTTCTTTATATATTTTGGAGATTAAGTCCTTGTCCAATGTATCGTTGTTTTCAATAAATTATAAAATAAACTCAATGTGAGTGGAACGGATCTCCTTTGAAAAGGGTAGCTTAATGGATTGGCGTAGCGTAATCAATTTTCCTTTACTTTGGATAGTAACTCTTGCTAGCAAATACTTCAAATACTATGCCAGAAAGGTTTGGTTTTTTTCCAAATAAATCAGCCATACTCATTCATATATTTTTTTCTATCTCATTTTGAAACTCATTTGCAAATGGTAGAAATGGGATAAAGCAGGATGACCACATAATTTATCATGTAAGCTAGGATAATTTTTCAAAACAGTTTTATTGAGGTGTAATTCACACACCATAAAATTTGCCTATATAAAGTATATAATTCAATGTTTTAAAGAATTATCATCAGAGTTCTGCAACCACCAGTATAATCTAACTCTAAAATAGTCCATTCCCTCTAACCTAGGAAAATTTGACAGTGAAATAAATACAACTAATAATTATGCAAAAATAACAAGTATATGCTTGGTATATTGAAAGTCTGTCCAGGGAAAACCAGACTACACCATCACCTGAAGCAGAGGGTGCAGGTAATGCGAAGAAACTGTAAACCCTAATTCAAAATAGTAGCCTGCTTTTTAAATATGGGTTTAAGATAGATAATCAAAAATGGAATTCTCTCGATTCCCAGTCAGGGCACATGCCTGGGTTGCAGGCCAGCTCCACAGTGAGGGCCACGTGAGAGGCAACCATACATTGCTGTTTCTCTCCCTCTCTGTCTCCCTCCCTTCCCCTCTCTCTAAAAAGAAATAAATAAATCTTAAAAAAAAAAAAAAAAAAAAAGGAATTCTCATTCCTGTCTGGGACTAGGGGGAGGAGTGTATAAACTGGTAGAACCATTTTTGAAAATGGGCACAATCAATGGAAGCTGAACATATGCATACATGATATCTAGAAATTTCACTCCAAATATAGGCAAATGAAATGACTATTTGTTATATGATTTCACTCACAGGGATTTCAAAAACATGCAAAAGTAATCTGTCATGGTACAGATCAGGATAGTGGTTAACCTTGGACAGGAGGTGGTGACTAGAAAGGGGCCTGAGGGAGATTCAGGGGCGCTGGTCATGTTCTGTTCCTTGATCTCGGTGCTGTCTACATGGGTGTGTTCACATCATAAATATTCAGCAAGTTGTACGTTTTTAATTTGTGTACTTTCCTATATAAGTGTTAGACATCACTAAAAAGCTCACTATAAAACAGATAGGATTATGTTTGCTAGAGGAATATTAGGAATCTGGATGGAGACAGGATTTGCAAACCCATTAACAGAAGCTATCTTAAGGAGAGCAATTAAGAGCAGTTGGTGTTCACACAATAACAACAAGGTGTTCATTTTCTCCTTAACACCTTTCTCTTAACTAGAGGCAATAAAATTCTAGGAAAATAGAGGTGGTGAAAAAATGTAGTCCTTCCCTCACATAAAGGAATGTGTAAGTAAAGACTGGAATAATTAACTACTACTTAAGAATGGTGGAGGCTTTTTAAGAGTTTTTAAATGCTTTTGCTAACTGGCTAGTGTTTAAGAGATAGAAGTAATATTCAAGATCATTTAACCAATTTATTTCACTTCATAGTTAAGGAAACTAAAGTCCAGAGAACTGATAGGATTTGCCCCAAATTCACAGCTAGTTAGTGTAAAGGCTGAGTCCAGAATCCAGGACTTCTGACTCATTGGCTACTTTTCCTATTACTACCGGAAGTCACTCTATGGCTTACCATACAACAAACTCTGTGATAAGAGCATTCCTATTGATCTAATTTCATCTCCACAAAACACAACAGGTAAAACAGTTATCCCCATTTTACAGGGAGAAAACTAGCCATGCTTAGATAAGTTTACATACTTTGACAAGACTAAAATCAATTAAGCAGAGGAGCCAGGATTCCAATTAGTTCTCACTCCAGAGTTTGATATTTAACCAGAGAGAAACACTGTTTTTTTTTAATTAATAGTACATCACTACATTTCTAAGCTGAAGAGTCAGTAAGTATATAGATATGTCGTTTCTTGATCATTGTGTCATGGGGTAAAAAAGTGAGTAATTTATTTCTATGTTATAATCCAGTTCTTCTCAATCACATCTGAGGAAAATACAACTATCGGGGCAAGGATAACTTCAGTAGGCACTAGCATTTTCCTCTTGGCAGCCATCTTTACGTGACGTGGCTGTGCTTAGCCTTCTAGGAGTTATTCAACACCCAGAGAGATGACTTTGCAATAGTACCTCCTTTAATGACACACTTTATTTCCTTAAGCAACGTTCTTGACAACGGACAGTAGGCAGTGTTAAAGTACGTAAGTATCCATGGATATGTAAGATAAGGTCCTCCAGGTAGAGTCTAAGTTAACTATTCGTATCTTGGAGTGCTGAAAAACCCTCTTTTGAGTTGAATACAAATATAAGAGAAGTATATTTGGATAAAATATATTTGATCTGGAAAAAGACAGCTTGCCGTAGGATTTGATTTTCCTCACGTTCTGTCTAAATACCTAATCTGTAGAACTAAGACATCTAAGACGCACAGGCTCATTCATTATGTATTGCAGAGTGTATTTCCCTCCCATTCATACACGTTGTGGGACTTGCAAGGTTAATAGAACAGAACAAAAAAATTGTATTTTCCTTCACATGGTTGCCATAATTTTAAACTTATGATATACAAGTAGAGGAGAAAAGAAAGGAAATATTCTTTGGAGAAGGATCATAATTTAAGCTAAGGCTCCCTCTAATTTATTTTTTACATTGTAAATAAGTAATGATATAACATAAAAAATAAAATATAAGAACTGAGTATAAATGATTATTTTATTCTGTTATACTCCAAAGATCATAAATATATGGCCTACTTTCTTCCTCTCCCGTGGCAGACACCACTAACTGATCAGGGGTGGGTATTCCACCGGCGTGACCTCCCAATCTTTCTTTCTCTGACCTCATAATCTTTCTCAATACTAACATTTATCATTTATTATATGGAAGGCACTGTACCAACTGCTTTACATGAATTGTCTCCTTTCAGAGCCTCACAATATCCCTAGTGAGATTGGTACTATTACTCCCCTTTTAGAGATGTGGACACTGAGAATCAGAGGTTAAGTCACTCAGTTGGAAGGTGCTGAACTAGCATTCAATGTCAGGTTCATTTTACTCCAATGTGCGTACTCAGAATGACCACACTATTACGGACCGCTTCCACCAACTGACGAGGTCGTACGTAGCGCAGAGGCTATTTGTCATCCCGGTTCTCTATGCATATATTCCTTCCACAGCACTGCTAATAGTAGTCACAGAAGAGCTTCGGTTTTGTTTGCTGGGGGAAAAAATCTTTCCTGAAAGCTACTCAGTGTTTCAGCCTTGTTTTTAAAGGCCACACAAAGCAAAATCTTGGGTTGCACGTGGTAGCCCTACTGTACCTCCACTTTTTTTCTGCCGGGGCTCCTCTTTACTAAGGTAAACATCATCAGTTCTTTCAGCCAGTCCACATGTGTCTTTCATGTGTCTAGTCATTGCTCTCTAGCAGGGCTTCCGTGTGCCAACATCTCCCTGAAGCAAACAGGATGTTTCTAGTGAGGTCTGTGCAACCCACAGCGCAGTAGGGCTATCATACTCACCATGTTCTGGCTCTCTTTATTATCACATCTGAAGACTGATTTTCCAACCAATTTCATAGCTCTGTTGACTCATGCTGACTACTTAATATTCTACTAAGTCGGCATAGGCCTCGAACTCCAGAGAAGAAAAAGCTGGCTAGGAGAAAGGGACAGTAGAAGAAAGTTAAGAACTGGTGAAAGGAAGAAGGTTGAGGAAATGAAACCATTTCTGACAAGAGGATGCGAATTCCCCCATCAAGGTTTCCTCATGTCTAAACTGAATGCGCTCAGAAACAAAATTTAGTAAAGCAATAAGCGATCCAGTCCAAAACGCTCCCTTCTCCTACATGGCCTAAAATCCCATTACTCAAAGATTTATTCGTGTTAATAAGCAAAAAAAAAAAAAAAACACCACCAACAAAACAAAACAACAACATCATCTGCAATAATATGGATTTTACACCTTGTTTGTTTTAGAAAAATAACTTGGTTTGGTGAACTAAGTTTTGGTCTTGAGACGGTAACTTTTTGACTGGGATTAAGTTTGGGGGGAAAGTCAAGAAGGCTGGGAGTTTGAGGATGGGTGGGATAGGGCTAAAGGACCAAAATTCATTCTGGAAGATAGATATGGTGACTATGTTTTGCAAAATAAATGTCAGTACTCACGGATTAAGAGAAGACCGAGGATTTTGAACTGGCAGAGGGGCCACACACCTGAGACACAAGGAGGGCAAAAGTACTCTGGGTGGGTGGGCCTGGAAAGAACATGGCCACGTGAGCCACGCGCTGAAAGCAGGAGGCAGGAGCACTGTGGATGGTTTCTGGAGACAAGCTGACCTTCATGGCTGTTCAGCCAAGGCCCAACTAAACTGCGGCTTTCTTCTCCCCCAGCCCAAGCACAGGTGTCACGTATCTCTCATCACACGCAGGCGCGGGCCACGCGCTGTTTTTCTCAGCACCCCCAGTGCCTCACCCAACGTCTAGTTAGGAGCTCTCGAGGAAGTATTTTGCCAGAACAGTCCTCTGCACCAAACGTCTGGCCTGGTGGGGGGAGGAGAGTGGGAGGAGCCTTGTCTGGTTGGCCCTCCAGGACATGCCGACTCCCAGGGGTCCTCGCTAGGCAGAGAAAGAGCCCACAGTCACGCTCATGCCAAACAGGGTCCTGCTGACACACAACCACAGAGTGGAAGCTGCACCAAGGTCTGACAAACTTCGGTTTTGTGGTCATCCCCATACAATTTAAATCAATCAAGGTGGCAGTCTAATAATTCTAAGGAAGAGCCACGGCTGAACCCTCAGTTCTAATCTTTTAGATACCTGAAAGTAGGGAAGGAAAACCCAAAATGACCTTGGATACCTAGTATTTGACCTCTAAATGGCCCCGGCTGAGCCCAATTACTATCAAGCAGCACACACACCTGTATTTTCTGTAAGTCAACACATTAATAAGGCTTTGTGTATACGCTGTAACTGCAGATAGATGAACTGGATTCAGTCCAGAGGATGTGGGTGATCTACTCAAAAACGGTTAGGAAATCTTTTGCTTCCAATGGACGCATTGGCACTGTGAAACTGTGGATTACCTTTGTTGTTGACTTTAAACAATTATTGTAGCATGAATTCTCTCATTCAGGAGGCTACTTCTCATTCCTGCCTCCAAAACAACATATGCCATCCTGAACATCTTTAGGTCCAACAAAAACATAGTAAACTACATGAATTAGAGCAAATAGGGACCTAAGGGGGACAGATGGGTGCAGCTGGCAACAGTGACTCGCCTGCCCATTAGCCAACACCTCTTACCTTGGAACAGCACCTCATTTTTCTTTCCCTACTCTAGGTTTGTATGATCTAGATTTCTGGTACTGTCATTTCCTCCCAGGTTCCATGTGTGGGTAGGTGACCCACGACTGGTCAACTGGGGAGTCCCATACCCCCTGGCCACAGGGATGGGCACAAAGTGCAAGACAGATCAACAGAATCCACCCAGAGCTATTGAAGAAAAACAAAGCTGAATGTCGAAGGGAGAAAAGAACATAATCAAGGCAACCAGAAAATTTATTAAAAAATACAAATAAATTACTTTTACTAAAGACAGTTTGAATTGGGTTTCTGTAACTTTTTCCTTAAAAAGTCTGGACAAGGTAGAGAAAGGTTAGTCTGCTGGAATTTCATTTCTTCTGATTTACTGTATTTGAACAATAGCATTTAATTTGGATGTGCTACACAGAATTAAGATGGTCCCAATGATTTTGGCCTTTCAATATTCATAATCTGATACAATCTCCTCCTCTTGAGTGTGGGTTAACCCAGTGATTCTCTTTTAATGAACAGAAGGCAGAGTGATGGGTTTTCTGTTCCAAGATGAAGTTACAAAGAGACAGTGTCTTTTGTCTTGCATGCCTTTCTCTCTTTTTCTCTTACTTGCTCTGAAGGAAACCAACTGCCATGTTTGCACTGCCTAATGCAGAGACCCACATGGAAAAAAAACGATGTCTCCAACCAATAGCCAGCAAGGACCTGAGACTGCAGCTACACTAGTGAGCTCAGAAGCGGATCCTTGCCCAGCCCAGCCTTGAGAGACCGCAGCTCCAGTCTATACCTTGGTCGATACATTATTAAGACACAGTGAGCCTGAGGACCCGGCTAAGCTGCAACAAGATTTCCAGCCCACAGAAATTTTGGTATAATAAATGTTTGGGGCTTTTTTAGGATGCCATATTTTGTGGTAATTTGTCGTGCATCAATAAATAACAAATAGAATTAAATTAACCCCAAATAGACAAACAATAAAATACTCATCCTTTGCCTCTGTTATGTTTTTCCATGACAACTCTCAATTTATATAAAGCACATCATTTATAGGACTTTACAAATGCAGTTTCAATATTTTCAAGTGAATAGCATAATTCTATTATATTGATAAAATATCACATTTAAGTAGAAAGATTCTTTAAAAGACTGACAATTGAAATTTTATTCTACTGTAGACTAGTCTATTCTACAAATATACTTTACACCTGCTATGTTCCAGGTACAGTAGAATAAATAGGACAGATTAGAGAGCCCAAAATTCATCCATGAAAGAATAAAAGCCCATAAGATTGGGAAACAGAAGTATCAAGACTAGTGCCACTACTCACTAACTGTGTGACCTAGACAAGCCATTTAATTTTTTCAGTGTTTTGACCCCTTATGTATAAAATGGGAAAACAACAATAAATATAGCTTATAAGATTGCTAGAAAGGCCACAGAGGGAAAACTTATATAAAAGCATTTTAAAATTCTAAAATGAAATGAAATAAAATGGTAATAAGCCATGTGGTACATATACACAATGGAATACTATGCAACCATAAAAAAGGAACTCTTACCTTTTGCCAACAGTATGAATGGATCTGGAGATTATTATGCTAAGTGAAATAAGCCAGTCAGTGAAAAACAAATACCATATGATCTCACTTATATGTGGAATCTAATAAAAAAAAATAAGCTGATGAATAAAATAGAAACAGAGACATGGATACACGGCACAGACTAGCAGCTCTCATGGGAGAGTAGGGGGTACTGAAAGAAAGAAGGGAAGGGATTAGCCGAAGAAAATATATGCACACCGTGTGGACAGACAACAGAGTGGTGACGGCCCGAGGGAAGGGGGCGAGGGCTGGGTGCAGGTGAACAAGGCGGAAGACGGGGGGAATGGGGTCATCTACAGCAGTGTAAACAATACAGTTACAAAACTAATTATTTTGATGTTTATTATCAAAACTATAATATACAGGCTTTACTATAGAAATAGATAAGAACAATTCATAATTAAGTTGTTATTTACGGGGACATGATATTTCTTTTTCTATGAACTATTTAAACATGTCCTTAAATCTGAAATTTCAAAATTAAAAATCCCAAAGTTTTTTCAGTGTTAAGTATTCCTTCCTTTGAGAACTATGCAATCTGAATTACTTCTTTCCTGAATTTAAACCTCTCATATTTTCATTTTAACTTAGTTTCGGTGAGGAAAAAGTTATAATAATTGTTGAAAAAAACTGATTGAAATTTACAAAGAACATAAAAATTCTAATAATTTTGGCCAATTAATAACTTTTGCAAAAATGTTTCTGTCCTACAAAAAAAAACTTTTTTTAAAAATTATTTTCTTGTTGTTCACTTACAGTTGTCTGCATTTACCCCCCACCCCCAACCCCAGGCAAACCCACCTCCCTCCCTTGCTTCCACCCTCCCCCTTGGTTTTGTCCATGTGTCCTTTATAGCAGTTCCTGAATACCCTTGTCCCCATTATCCCCTTCCCCCTCCCCTCTGGTTACTGCCAGACTGTTCTAAATTTCAATGTCTCTGGTTATAATTTGTTTCTCTGGTTGTATTTTGCTTGCTTACCTCACAAGCGTCTTGGCTGTGGCTGATCTGAGTTCCCTGGTAGCTGATCTGGCCTTGGTGCCTTCTCTCATGAGTCCTTATATAAAACCCCTTAACATTTCATATAGTAAAGGCTGCGTGATAATGTACTCCTTGAACTTGACCTTATCTGAGAAGCACCTTATCTGCCCTTCCATTCTAAATGACAGTTTTGCTGGATAGATTAGTCTTGGTTGTAGGTCCTTGCTTTTCATGATTTGAAATATTTCTCTCCAGCCCCTTCTTGCTTGGAAGGTCTCCTTAGAGAAATCTGCTGGCAGTCTTATGGGAATTCCTTTGTAGGTAACTGTCTCCTTTTCTCTTGCTGCTTGTAAGATTCTTTCCTTATTCTTGACCTTGGGTAATGTTATTATGATGTGCCTTGGT
>PVJI01010466.1:0-60227 GCA_004026765.1 Micronycteris hirsuta
AGAGATGTGAGAAAAGAAGGGAAGAGTAAATGAAAGTTGTCTCACTCAGTTAACTCTGTGGGTAACTGGTGTTTAAGCCCATGGAGAAAATTCTGGGAGCCATTGTAAATGGGATGCCTCAGAGTTATCCCAACTGAGTGGGGAGGCAGTTGGGTATTTATACACAAACTCCTGCCAGCCATGGGTTGAGGTTATTCCTGCCTCAAATCAATTGGAACTTCTGACGGACACCAGGGGCAGGAGTGTGTTTAACAGTATAGAAGGGTCACCAGGCAAAGAAAAGCAGAGAGCCTGAGGCATATATAAGCACTTTGCTTTTTTTTTTTTTTTTTTTTTGCTTTTTTGATATAGCAGCTACTGTGTGCAAAAATATAAAAGAAAATCATCTGGATTTGTTTAGCAATTACTATGCACCCTGCCCAACCTGCACACCAGTTCTTGCCTCTTCTTTTATCTCAGATTGGAGGACCCTGACTATTTTGCTGTTTTTGTTGTTGGCAATAGAGATGGTGTTTTCAGAAATTTTGTTTTTATGTTTAATTCTGAAATTGTGACTAAAAATAAAAACACAATAACTTCACCACCATTCTTGATAAGTTATTCTTATATATTCTTTTCATTTATCTTTATTCAATTCTATATTTAATGAATTTTTCAATACTCTAGAACTTTTTTTAACAGTTTACTCATATAGCATCCTTAGGTGAAATGTTTTCTGAGGCATTATGTATGAAAAGTTGTTTTGTTAGTTTTCAAGATAATGAATAACTTGGTTGGAAATAAAGGTGTTGGCACATAGTAGGCCAACTCAAATACTCTCCTAAATTTTGTTATTGGATTTGTAATAATAATAATAATAATAATAATAATTATGTAAAGTCAAAATGATTTTTGTGTGTTTTTAGAAACTGTATTTTCCTCCTTTGGAAATTTTTTTTATTTCATTTCTTTATCTCATAGGTATAAAAATATTCTTTATTTAAGTCTATATTTATCCTAATATGTTATTAGACTGTATCTGAACTTTCCTACCCATCTTTATTTTAAGATATGGTATTTTTTTCTTCTGTAAAAGCTTCTATTTCTTCTATCTTCTCGTTTGGTCTGACCTAACATGCATACGTTGGAGTCCTAATATGAGTCTCCCCAAAATATTGTCTTGTAAAACAATTTTCAACCACATATTAGCAGCTTTTTCTCAGTGTTCTAGGGTGTTTTTTTTTTAATTGTTGCTTATTATGGGATCATATCCAAAGTTTCTCCTCTAAAATTCAAATTTAAGACTTGCTTAACAAACTCAAGCATTCTGCTCACATGAATGACTTTATTCTTTCAGAGTAGTTTGATGTATACATTTTAATTGTCTTCAACTTTTAGACCAGCCACATTTAAAAATTTTAAGTTGTCCCATATGCTGAGAGAAATTCTCAGAACAATTGAGCCCAAAGTTCTACGATCACGTGATTACTGTTCCTTTGTCTTGTTTAGGTTTCAACACACCCCTTCTCCTTCTGCCCCCTATTAGATGTGTAAACAGAGAAAACAAAGACACAGACAACAGTGAGAAACTCAGCTTGGAAAATTAGTACTCGGTTGTACGAGTCATCTTGGAAACTGAGGATTCTCAATGGGGCACAACTCAGAGGGGCCACTTTATGAGAGCTTTTGTTTATGCAGAAAAAGGACAGAAGCCATTTTATAAAACTTTTAAATTATATGAAAAATACTGTATGAATTTTGCCTTACCTAGATGTACAAGTTCTCTAAATGACCATATGTCTAATACTCTAAACTATATCAAAAGATATCAATAATTTAATTAAAAACTAGAAATAAGACTGTGTCTAACCTTAAGAGCTTTATTAAAATATATACTTTTACAGGGACAACTTATTTCAATTCATAAAGAAAATAACTGTCCTGAAACTAGAAGTATGGAGATGGGAGAAATGCAGAAGGCTGCAATGTGTTTCAATATATATACACACACACATATGTGTCTATAAACACACACAGACATATATACGTACACACAGACATATATACATATATATGTATATACATGGAAAAGGCTGTGATATTATTAGGCTGTGACCTACCTAATTAACTCAAGTAAGAGGAGAGAGACTTGGCCATAATTGATGAGCAATTCAGCCAACAGAACCAATATCATTATCTCTTGTCAAAGAACATATTCTTAGCTACAGTTACTGGTTACCAGGAATTCCTGCTGGAAAGGGGATAGAAACATATAAGCAAAGTAAACTCCTTGGAAATTAGAAAATTCTCAATGGTCAGGCCTGGGCGAAGGCCAAGTCTGCCTTATCACTAAGAGTCATTTGATGGGGCACCTAAGATGCTGGTCTGTGACAAACGCACCAATGGATGAGTCCCTGAATCATTCTTCACGAAAGTCAGTATCTGTGCTAGAGACAGAAGGAGACAAAGGGCTCCACAGTTGCCGAGTGGCTGAAAAACAAACAAGTCATACATTTTGTATTTAAAGGTTACTGGAATACACATTATCTCTGAAAAATACCTGCATAGGGATATTCTTATCCTCATTTTACATCCTTATATTTTATATTAAAATATCTATATATCCTTATACACTGTTAAGGTTGAGTTAAGCTATACCAAGACAAGACGAACCTTTGAGGATGCCAGAGAATCAGCCCTCACGGATAATGTAATCAGCGACTTCCTCTACTCAATAATTTCAAGGGCTACAGAAGCCTCAACCAATCTTCATATTATCCCCAATCTTTCATTCATATATTAATACAACACAGGTTTATGATAATACTGTTTTCCTGTCAAACTGTACATCCCTAGAGTGGTGATGAGGAAGACCATGTTTTGTAGAAGATAGGAAAAGGGTTGGAGGGGTGGGGAATTCAAATTCTTATCAGTCACATAGCCATAGAAACGTTGAAGTGTGTGGGTTTGTTTGCATGTGTATGTTTGTTTTCTGTCTTTATTTAGCACCATTCTTGGAAACACTGCATATTCTCAAAGAATATTTATCAAACTTTTACTTGAAGCACATATACAACCAGAATTCGGCAAGAGTAAGAAAGTACCAAATGATTGTATTTCTTAAAGTGCTGGTTGAATTTCATTGAGGAAGAGTTACATAAGAATAAGAAAACTAAGTGCTAAGCGCAAGATCTGCTTTCTTTGAAATATGATTGGGACAAGAAAAACAATAAGAATTGATATCAGGCCCCTTTGAAACACTGTATTTAGCCCTCTTATTATTTTACTGCCTCCAGAAATACTCTCCTGGTGTATGAGTCATACAACTTCATACTTCTGCCCTTCAAACGAGAATAGTTCCTTAGATTATTTATGCATGGGTAAAACAAGGAACAAGCAAAACGCAACCATTTTTTTTTTCTATCAATAAATTAAGATCTTCAGATGAAAATGAAAAATTAAATTTTATTTTATTCATTCCCCAGCACTTTGTTGTCTAAGAAATGCTATTGGTATCATCAGTAAGTGAGTCACGTCAGAGGAGCCCAGACATTCAGTACTTGGCACTGGGAGGCTCCGGTGTCCTGCTCAGATAATGAAATTTTCTGAAAGCAGTGACATATTCTGTCTATGAAATCTTTCCCCCTATTTCCTCAAATTCAGGATATGGTTTCAAACAACCAGAAGAGTTCAGTTTGGGGTAATCCGAATGTTATGAAAGCTGTGATGACTGATTAGGAAGTATAAGCATATTCATGTAACCTTTTAAATATCCTTCAAAATTCTTCCTATAGACTAAACTTGGTATTCTATGCTTCATCTGAGAGACTGAAAATTAAAGATCTGATTTGCTGACTCTATTTTAGAAGGAATAAACCAATATGTGAAAATCCAGTATTGGAATGAGGGAAAAACATAACAAGCACAACTTCAGAAAATCTTGTGAGAGGTTCATTAGCCATCTGTCCCAGAAAGCACCACCCTTCACTAGAGCAAGAAGAGCCTCAGTGCACACTTACAGATCTGGTTAAAATTCAGATTCTGCCCTGGCTGGTGTAGCTCAGTGGATTGAGCTCGGGCCTGCACACCAAAGGGTCACTGGTTTGATTCCCAGTCAGGGCATATGTCTGGGTTTTGGTACAGACTCCCAATAGGGGGCGCATGAGATGCAACCACACACTGATGTTTCTCCCCCTCTCTTTCTCCTTCCCTTCCCTTCTCTTAAAAGTAAATACATAAAATATTTTAAAAAAATCAGATTCTGATTTAGCAGGTCTGGGGTGGGCCTGAACTTCTGCATCTCTAATAGAATCCTATGTGAGAGTGTCCCACCCACAGCCCTATTAACATTTTGGACCAGATAAATCTTCCCTGTGCAGTATGGGATGTGTAGCACCAAACCTGGCCTCCAACCACTAGATACCATTAGCACTCTCCTGACTAGTCACAATAACCAAAAATTCTTCCAAATATTGTCAAATGTCCCCTCCAGGGCAAAACAACCCTTATTTGGGAGCCAGTGTCCTAGAGGATGCTGCTGTTAGAGAGCTCTGCTTGAGCTCTCCAAGAAATGTGCATCTCTCCATGGAGCGAGGGGCACGGGGGGCCAAGAAGAGCATGCATTCTGAGCCTGTGCTTCCCTTCTTGATCAAGGACTAGACAACTAGGATCTGGACATTTCCTGCTAAAATCATCCAGGCCCATTTCTAAGATTTGTGAAGTCTCTTTACTGGATCTGTTTTCCCCAAAACGGACTATATCACAGATGTATGAGGTCTGTCCAGAATGTAGCCCATCTGCTCTACTTGCTCAGTCATTTTGCATAGGATGGCCACACAGTACACATGTTCACTCAATGACATCAACTGTCCCCCTGGACTAGTACAGTGAAGTAGTCATTGTTCACGTATGCACATTCCAGTCCACTCTCTTTGGCTGCCAGTGTTGGAAACCACCCTGCCTGGTTTCAGAAGCTGTAACCCGCACCCCCCATGGCTAAGGCTGAGTGAGAGACCTGGGGACCCTAAGCCACAAAGGAGACAAAGCTTATGTCCCTGGCAGGAGCGCCGCCTCTGCCCCCTTTACTTCACCCTGCTTGGCCCTGAGCAGATGACCGGTTAGCCAATGATGGGTAAGATTTCTCAAAGGAGGGATGACCTAAGACAGGCACGGTAATGAAGGCAGCTTTAGGGAAGGACTTGGGAGGCTATAAAAAAGGGGGGTAATGGACCCTTGCCCCTCAGCTTTGACATAGTCTGAGTCCTCATTCTGTCTTTGAGAAGTCTTCTAATCTCTTGGCTGCCTTACTTCGTCTGCCTGAATTAAGCCTGAAACAATGCCTTAAGACTGAAACAATGCTGGAGGTGGGTGCGGCCCTGTTCTGGAAAGGGCGGGCTCCTGCTGGGGAGGGGAGTGGGAACACATCAGGCCTAAGAAAGAATGTATAAAATCCTGTGAAACCTACTTTGCTAATACCCTCAATTTAAATGGTAAGGGTCCAAGCATGAAATGAGTTCGTTTCCCCAAAGTTTTATGGCCCTTTAGCTATCTGACTCTGACTCAGAATAAGCCCCCAGAGTTCTTTGAATGTTATCTATCATTTGATCATTACTGCCTGACAATGATTGATGAGCTTTACATATATGCCCTGTATTCCTATGCAAATTAAACCCAATAAAAGCCCATTGAGGAACAGGCTCCTGGCCCTTTTCCTTTGAGTGATTGGCTACCTTTCCTCCCCAAGCAGATCTTGTCTTGGTAGACTTATTCTCATCCGTGGCAGATGGGGGGACCTCTGTGGGCAGAACCATCCCCCCCCCCACCATGCCAAGTTACATTAGTGTGGCACAAACCTTTCTCGTTACATTAACAATGGCTGAAACTTTTTCTGGACAGACCTTGTATATAGCCCCAAGGTTTCAGTATAGGTGGCCAAAGGGAGACACTTTAAGAAATAAACTGAGCTTTGCCAGGCATACAGGGATGTCCACATGTATGTGGTTTCATCACAGGGCAGGAAGAAATAAAAAGAAGGAAAGTGTATAGAGGATTTGCAGAATGATGGTTGAGAATAGATGCCCCTCATACTGCCTTGTTTTGGTGCAGAAACTTAAAAGTCTGAACTAAAGTTATGCTTATCAAAATAGGAGGAAAAACCATAGTTCACTAGTGATTTTTTACTTACTTATAACTTTCAAAAGTATCATATATGAGCCCCATTTATGTTCTTCCCTTGGACCCTCCAAATTAAGAGTTTACCCAGTTTCAGGACCATTGAAGAATTTGGGACATTTAACACCATGATTAAGGTCCTTATTAATGGGAAAAACAAAGAGTATGTTACTATAAGAGAAAGTTATGTTGCTTACTGTGGAAGAAATGTTGGGAACCGTAGAACAGCACAAACATAATGCTTAATGTGAAACACATAGTTCCACCTGAGCCTCTCAGACTCAAAGAACGTTTTCTTTGTGCTGTGCCCGGCCGTGGCAAGTTTTTCGATAGAGTGTCGATAAATACTGTAGCCTTTGTAAGCTAAATGGCTCTGCCACAACTGCTCAACTTTCCTGGAGCTGGAAAGCAACCAGAGGTCACGCTCACACAAAAATGGGTGTGGTTGCCTTCTAATCAAGCTCTCTTCACAAAAACTGAGCATAGTTTGTTGATCCCTGTGATGTATTTGCCCTAAAGACAAAAGGACTTTCAAGTCGCATGTGAGTGGGACAAATTAAGTGTGGGCAAACATCTGTTCAAAGTACATTACAGTCAAACCATACATAGCGTAGCAGATACAGAGAAAAATATGATTTTTTTCTTTTGTTGTAACATTTCATCTTTGTTTTGCCCACCTGGCTTCAGAATCTGGACTGCAATAGTATTTGTCTTTTACAGAGATGTGCTTTTCTTACTGTGATGATATAAGGAGGCATTCTATAGCATGAGACTTATGAAGACATGCATACAAACATAACCAAGTAAATAACCAAAACTGATTGAATGTATACTCTCAAATAGTACCATGTATACTGACTATTCAATAACCTTAAAGATGGTATATATGAATGAAATAGAAATATCAGTAAATGAATGAATTGCACATCAGTGTTCAATTCTTTCTTTGTAATTGGTGTAAATTTTTGAAATGATGTCATATAGGGACTTACATTTCCTTTGATCTTGTCTGAATTATTCATTCATTGGTTTTCTCAACACAAAACAAATCTGTCTATGCATTATACTCTTCTTAGCTCCATGCTGTGGTGCTACTTTATAACACTGACAAGTTTTGAACCTTTGTTCACATGACATTTTTAAGGTTTACTCAAGTATCTATGCTTTATCAACAATGTTTTGAAATATGTTAGATCCCTTCATTATTTTCTGCTAAATATCTATCATTAATAATTAATTATTTTGGAAATGATGTCTCTCTGTGTTTACTTGGTACCCTTGCTCTCTCTCTTTATCTGAGCTCTACATGTTCTGTGGGGTTAATTTTCTGTGTTTTTGTGCCCAACTTATGACTGTTCTTTGGCTGAGTGGATGGAAGTTTAGTACAATGATCTCCTTTGTTGGAAAGGAGCAACTTCTTAGGTGTGTTATGACTTGACAAATGATTCCACCATTGGGAAGAAATATGGAGGGACATCTACTTCTGATACAAAATTATTATACATCCTTCCCAGCTGCAGCTCACCATCATGTGGGCACCAAGGATGTCAAATAATAATGTAATTAGAATGACCCCTTTCTTTCATTCTGTAATCATCCCAAGTTTCTTAATAATTCTTGTACAAGTGTCTAAAGGTATTGATTTCTTCACAGCAAGAGAGTGCCTGTTTTTGTTTTTCAAATAGACTTATTTTTTAGAGTAGTTTTAGGTTCCCAGAAAAAGTGAAAATACAGGTATTCCTCATACACTTTCTGACCCCCCACATGCCTTCCCATTACCAATATCCTACCAGAGTGATAGATTCTTTACAATTGTCTTTGTGCCTTAAAATTTCCATACGCAACCACATAACTATGACCTGTCTTCAATGACAGAACAAAAACAGTTAAAAATTGAAAATGAGCACTATATTCTCATTCTCTATTCTTTACTTGTCATGTGCACTAGGTTCTGGTGTGGGGAGGGAGACACGCTGATAAAACATTTTGCAAGGAAGTGAAAATGTTTTCAGGCTGAAGTATTCAAGAAACACATCTGCAAGGCCACAGAAAATATATTATACAGAGTACAATAAGAAAAGTGCTCCCAAGATAGAAAAACCAAGGTTCCCTGCTCATTTCTTCCTAAAACAGCTTTAAGGTCTTCATTCTTTTTCTGTAGCAAATACATTTCCCAAACTCTGCAATTATCACACATGAGTAAAGCAGTGAAAATGTGCTGTGTTTTCCACAGTACTTCTCAGCCTATCCTTGATGATAATAATGGTGATGGACAGGAGTTTATTTCTGGAAGCACAGTCACCATGTAAAACCAAATTATCAGATTTCAGGGCTAAAAAGAACATTTTGTTGGATGTAATAGTTATAAATCATTCCTCTCTACAATACTGGAAGTTGTGGCTTTTAGCAAAGAAATATATCAAATGTAGTTTAATATTGATTTTTTTTTTCCTTTGGAAATGCATTTCTACCAAGAGGACCCCAAAGCTTAGTAAATCTATATGTAATTCTTATGCAGGCTACAGTTACACTTTTCCCCCTTATTTTATTGAGAAATGTTTGTGACAGTTCATTCAATTTATTCTCCCAAATCTGACTTGCTATTTATAGGAGTGCATCATGAGGGGCTGCGGCCTCAGATTTATTGGGAACACCAGAGTGTGTGCACTGAAAAGGAGCGAACAAGCCCCCGAGTGCAAGCAGCTCCCCACAGCCCCCGAGCAGGGCCTCTTCCCGGAAGAACCGCCTCACACATAGGTGACCATGCTTTGGCACGTGGGGCCCCATCACTCCGGCCACAGTTGATAGAACCAGGGTTAAGTGTCTGCGTAACAAAGAACACAATAGGCTGTGCAGGTGTCTCATGTATTTCACCTTAAAGTCAAAGGATTATAAATCTAATAATATATAGATGTTAAAGAAAATTGAAAGTATAAATAAGAATATCCCTTAAAGTAGATTAGATTTCATATTAACTACCTTCTATGGAACTTTCCACACAAAATGTTTAAAAGTAATTTCTATCATAACATAAATGTGGGAAATGCTGAGAGAAATTGAAATGAGTGGGTCTCTTTATTACAAAGTTTCTTAGAATGTTTAAAAGTTCAGTGTCAATTGGGAATCTCTGTGGAAAGCAATACCCCGAAGTTTGGCTGTATATCTTAGGCTGTTTTTTAAACAAGCTTGTTGAACTCTGCATTCACATGAATACAACTTAGAAAATACAGAAACAGTGGGAAGAATATGGATGAGAGACTGATTTTGAAAACAATGCTGGCATCAGTGAGTCCCACACTGGTGCAAGAACAGAGTTGGTTAAAATAGGGAGCAATAAACACAGGTTGCAGGGGGATATAAAGATCCTTTATCACTACACTATTGCCTTGCTTAAAACACCTTTAATGCCACTTGAATTGGGCTTCACTTTCATGAGAGTTGTTCTAAATTGTGGAACTCTATCTTACTGTGTTCTATTATTTTTATAAAAATACTCATCGATTGACTATATTGCATTAATAGAGAGCAATTTCTCTAATTCAAAGTTTCAACTGAGAATAGACCCCTTTTGTTCTAGTGGAGTGACATCTGAATGGAGACCTTTAAAAATGCACAGGGCCTGTGCAAACTTGATTGTTGCTTTCTGCCTTTCCTGGAGCCACAGGAGAAGAAGAATCGAGAAGCCCCTAGACCAGGGGTGTCCAACCAGAGGCCCTGGGGCCTCATGTGGCCCAGGATAGCTATAAATGTGGCGCAACACAAAATCATAAGTTTACTTAAAACAATATGAGATTTTTTTTTGTGATTACATGTCGCAGTGTATTTAATGTGTGGCCCAAGACAACTCTTCTTCTTCCAGTGTGGCACAGAGATGCCAAAAGGTCAGACACCCCTGCTAGACAAAGGTGCCATTGAGGGGCGGAGCTTTCCTACCCCAACTAGAGTTAAGAAGGTGGAGAATAGTCAGGCTGTGTTCTGGACTAATTTGTGGGGGGAAACTGTGGCCTTCCTTAGGCTTAGCCAAATGACAGAAAATACTAATTTTCTAACTGTTATCATTTTCTCCTTCCTTCTAAGAGAAACCCCCTCGTGAACATCATCACCGCCCTCTTACAAAATTATCACACGGATCATGTGCCCTGTTAAAATATTCTACTTTTCAGCTTCCTTCATAGATTTGTATGGACAATGAAATATTAACACAACAAGAAGTGTGGGAGTTATTAGAAAGCCCTTTGTGTTTTTCTACTTTTTCTTCTGCTTATTTCCTAGAATGTGCTTGTGATGGCTTTAAATGTCAGCAGTTACACTGAGATCAGAGGAGAAAGGCCAAGATTATTGTACAAACTGCAGATGTAATGAGTAGCTGCTGAACCAAAGCTAGAATCCACCCATCTCTAGATTTCTCATTGAACGAGGAGGATGAACTCTTATATAAAGATTATTCTCTTCACACAGTCACTCGACTTTAAATTAAGTGTTTTAAAAGTGCTGTCTGTCACTGCCTAACCCGGTTATTAACTTGTACAAGAGAGGAGAGCCGGTGCTGCTTGGTACAGCAGAGAGCCAAGACTGCGGACCTTACGTGTTACTCAGACTGCGCCGCGGTTTTCATGTTTCTGACAACAACTAAGAGTGATCTTGCCTCCTAATTAACCTGCTCATCCATCTAGGCACAGGACATTTTTTAAACTATATACCAAAACTCCATTATACTCCCAATTCAGACACAGCCTTTTCACCAGGATCCTAACCACTGTGTCTCAGTCAGCTTGTCTTCTCTTTGCCTTACAGGAGCCCACCTGTGGATGATGCAACTTTGTCACAAGAGAGAAAACTTCTTTTCATGGGGTAGCTTTGTTTCCAGGGCCCAGGCCCGAAGCAGCAACAGCAAGGAAACCAGGTTGTCCCGGGGACTATGACGATCCTGACTGGGCTAAACTCCATGCAACTTAAAAATGTCTTGCCGAGACAGAGCAGAAACTAAATTTCTGTCTTAAATCACACTCGGGAAACTGTTCGAAGAAATTAAAACAAATAATGCTCTGGTTTTATTTCCATTTTCTCTCATGAGAAGACCTGACTTAGATTTTTAGTAATATTTGGAAAAGAGACTACTGTATAGATGTTCGATAAACTTTGAATTATATATATGTGTGTGTATATAATTTAAATATATAACATATTTAAATATATTATGTAATATATAACATATGTATATATAAGTATATTATATTGTATATATAATATATATGTGTGTGTGTATACAAGCCTTTGTGCAGAATATATTAAAGAGTTAAAATGTCTACTTAGAACAAATCAAGACAGATATTTAAGGAGATTTCGATATAATACAGAAGAGAAATTAAATGTACATATAACTTTTAGTTGTATAACTCATGTCTATAGCTATAAGTAGCTACCTATTGATATAAATATTGTTACACTAATATGTATTTGCAATCAGATGTTGTAGAAACTTGAATATTACAATGCAATCCTGAAAGTCATTTATTTTATTACCCACTGTCACTTGAAACTTTATTTGGAGGGGGAGATTTCCCCTGAGCTTTGGTTGAGAACAGTGGCAGATCATCATCTCTTTCCATGTTACTCATAAATAATAGAAAGCTATTATTCCAATTTCACTAACAAATCTCAGTCTTGATGATGACAGCTAGGGTCCATTATTCAGCACTTTGATTTTTATTCAGAGGTGAGACCACAGAGCCAGAGCCCCCCCACTAGGGCCATGGCTTACTCATCACCTTTGCTGGAGACCTCCCTGGCTCTGGGGTGTGGGGAGGACGGGAGGGAAAGCCAGGCAGCCTTCTTCCTCGCCAGACGCCTCTTTCATTCCCTTGGCTTCGTGACTAATGGCGGTCAGGACACTCTGACATGGGAACACTCTCGGCTTCTCTGAAGGATCGCCCTGTGGGTTCCTCTCATTGTGACGCCCACGCTGAGTCTACTTCAACCAAGTGCTGCTGTGCTCACCTCAGACTCTGGATTCCAGCACCTCACTCCTTGTGAACCATCTCTTGTAAAAGTAACCCCCCCTATTTTCTAGCAAAACCCCCATTAGACAAGTTTCCTCCCAAATGGCACCAGGCAATATGCCTATCATTGGTTCTGTCTGTCCCCGAGATTCATGTCACTGAACACACTGTGGAGGGGGATGCAATCAGTTCTCTGTGAGCAATCCTTCCCTCTCTGGAACTTGCTGCCCCAGGGTAATAACTATCTTTCACTTTTAGAATCCTCACACTAGTACGTTATGTCCATTTAAATAAAATACAAAAAAATAGGACCTCTGTAAAAGAATAGGAAATTCCTAAAAACGATAAGAGTTGGTTAAGGGGTCTTGATTTTGCTTACATGGAAACTTGTCTTCCTTTGTATTTTCCAAATATTCTACATAAACACTGACAAAGATTATTGTGTCTTTGACCAAACTCTAGTCAGGTTCTTCTGGGTCCTCTTCTCCAAAAGGCCTTCACCTTGGCCCCTAAAGACTAGAACAACAGTAACATAGTTTCTAGCAACTCAAGAACACATGCCTAGAATGATCCTAGACCCCTTAAAGTGCCTGCCTGAGAAAGCTCAAGGCTGCCCAAAGAATGTACTGTTTGTTCCAGCCAACACCTGAAGATGGGGTCCTAGTCTCCCACCCTCTGTGGGAGGATAGGGGCTCAACTTTGATAATAACCAGCTGGCAAAGGAGGTGCATTCCACACGGACCAACCACCCCTTTCCCCGTTTGCCATCCTTATTCCCGTGACTGTGCTGAGACCCCATTTATTTCATCCCTATTCCCTCATTTGCCCTTTAAAATATCCAGTTACCTCTGCACAAGGCTGAATTCAGCTCGCACTGCGCTTTTTTCTCCTAGTACAGCAGTATACTACTAATTAAAATCGTCCTTAGCGCTTTAAATGGTATTTAGCTTTGTTTATCACTGCTAGCGTATACTGCATTTAGAACAATGATCTAAAAAATATAATGAATCAGACAATTAACTCAAAGTTTTAACTAGATAATGCTAGTTCATTTACAGAAGGTTTAGAAGATTCTAAAGAGTGTCAACATAAGAAGGTCAGACCTATAGAGAATTTTTATAACAGTTTATTTGAACCAAACTAATGACATATGCCAGGGGGCAAGGGCTCAAATGCTTTGGAGAATATCAGTTTTGCAGCTCCTTTTATGCATTTGAAATTAAGGAGGAAATTTAGGGAAGATTACATGTAGGTAGGAGAAAGCAGGGCCAGAATTGGATTGCATGACATCTAACAAGATTACGCACTCTCTTGAGGGTGGTTATGGCTTATTTCAAAGTTGTGTTAACCTAGTTGTACCAAAACATCAGACAGGGCTTGTTTACAGCAAAGATAAACCTTTTACTAAAATCTTATTTGTCTAGGGCATGATTACCCCCTATGATCTCCCCAATTAGGAATTTATAATCAGATTGCCCTGTGAGGGTATTTCCCATAAAAACTCTTTTTTCTTTCACAGAGTAAAAGAAAATAATTTTATACAAGAAGCAAAAATTGAAGATTGAGGAAACATTTTAGGCCAAATGCATGCTCAAAAACCAGAAGTGAAAAAGAATAAATATACAGAGAGAGATATATAAAAAGATCAAGATATAAACACAGAAACAAACTTTATATAAGTACATATATACATATACACATGTGTACTATATATGTATAGTCATAAAATTATGTAAAATGAAAATAATTTATTTCAGGGAAAAGTAAGACTGAAAAATAATAAACTGTACACATTTCTTAAGGCATAGAAAATATAAGGGGCTTACATCTTTCAGGGGGTTCTTCAGAATAGCAGAATAATATAAATCTAAAGGAAAGCCTATGAAGTTGCTTGTGAAATTGAAGACGAGGGTGGGAATCAATGAGAGAACATATTCTGTGTCATTCCTATATATTGTGTGGATGCCACTGATCAGTTCTGGCAGGTGGTTGACTTGACTGCTTCCTGAGCATTGATGCCATTGCTCTGATCTACCCAAGTGATGGAAGAGTAAAAAGCCAAAACTTTGGGTGCCATAGCTCTTTTCTCTGTCTTCTCAGTTGACTTGTTCTGACCAACAGAGGCTAATGTTAGGGACAGCATGCTTCATCGATAAGGACATTAAATTTACAAGTAAACATGAAACAATGGGAAAAATCATGGTAGGTAAGGTTAATGTATGAGCTACCCCATCTGTTGACCCTGGAATATTGTTTGTTCTTATTGATTTTTGTTTGTTTGTTTGTTTTGCCTTCTCTGTCCAGGTAGTTCCCTTCAATTTGTGTGTAATTCCCAGAGCCCATGTCTCAGATGGAGTGTGATTACATTGTGAGACCTCAAGAATATGCCTATAAAATGTAACTCCCCACCTTTCTTTTCTACGTATTTATAGTGCACATTGGAGGGTTGGGGAAATATATGGAGCTTCCGTTTGTTAGTTTCAACTTGTAAAGGGGCTATTTAAGGGATGCTAACAGCCCTTCATGCCAAAGATGGCCTATGGTGATACAGTGCTGGATTCTTCTTAGAACCAAAATTATTCTCAATCTTCCTATTAAACATCTATGATGTGCTGATGGTGGTTTATTTCTGTTTCGATATGCTTCAAACTCCTTTTCCTTATTTCAGGCTACCTCTGAGAAATTATCTTTGTATATTCAAGTGATTTCAAATCTGTTTTATGCTTATCATCACCACAATCTGTGAGCTGTATAGGACTGATGTCATCGTCATCTAACACATGTGGGAAATAAAGTCCAGGCACTTTAAGGTGACTTTTTCAAGGTCATGTAGCAGAGCTGTAACAATAAACCAGATGTAACTACTCCAAGTTCTACAGAATTTTCAATGTACACAAAGACATCGATATTATATAGTGAAGCTTCACTCTCTCCGTACTGTCATTTGACAGATAATTACATTTGTTAAAAGCCAGGTCTTTGTAGAATGTATGTCCTATAATGATGAAAAAAAAAAAAAAAAAGATCCTCAGAATCCTTAGAATAAAGCCATCTCATCTCCAAGTAAGCACTGAATACAGATTTGAGATTCAAAATACAGTATAGCTAATTTCATAAAACTCAAATCCCATTTGAAAAGTTTATTTGAAATCTACTCCCAACTAAGAAATCCAGGCTCAAGGAATCTAGTGAAATTAAAACAAAAAAAAACTTTAAAAATTACTATAAAACTGTCTTTTATACAGTTATCGAAACTTGGTACATTTTTACAATATTTCCCTTCTGCACTTTCAGTTGTAGGATCTCCTGAAAATTCTCCTTCTGGGTGTGGCATTTAATTATGCTGTATATTAATGCTGCTTTATTTAATAAAACTAAATCATAGATGTCATCTTACTTTGTTCCTGACTCAAAGTATTCTCTCAGTTTCCTGGAAGACAAAAGCTAAGACAAATATAAAAATTAATTCTCATTAACTTTAATATTCCAGCAAAAATTTTCAAAATTACAGGACAACTTTAATATACCTTAAGTTACCATTTGCTATAGTACAATTTTCTCCTGCTGTGTAATAGCTATATTTCTTCCTGAAAGTGAATACATATGGTTTTCTATATAGTTAATAAAATATGGTTGGAAAAAAGTTGTTTGGAGAACCTCAGTCTTTGTGATCTAAGAACGCATGAATGTTATCAATTGACTTGAACAAAAGAATTATTTTAAAAGCACTAGTCACTTTTTGGTGGAACCCTGCAGTGAATTTTTTTGTGTGTGATATAAATAATCCCTTTCATAATGAAAAAGCCCATCCCCTAATTCACACGTATAATCAGCTTTCATTAACAGGAGCACTCCTATGCAGTCATGAACTTATCTTTGTAATAGCTGTCAAATAAACAAACACATGGTTATTTGAAGTAACTTTAATTCTAGTTCTCCTGGTTCAAGTACAGAGGTGCACACCTGTGAAGGATAGTGCTACCCAGTGTGTCAACAGGTGAACTTCCGGGAAAGGACAGTCTCCAGTGGATGGGCCTGGCAGGACGCTACCTGCAGAGAGGCCTCTTTTTGAAAACCACGAACTACCAAGCTGCAAATGCAGCTGGATCTAGCCATTAGCTGCAGCCTTGGACAGGCACTGTATTGTTGTGGGCATTCCTTTTCCCCTTTCTGGACAGACGACAGTCACTGTCAGTGTCGTCAATGTGAAATATAATGACAGCGATGTATGAAATCTGAGATGGACTCACCAAAGGCAGCCACAGTAGGGGTTGTGTGAAAGGGGCAGGGGTTTGTAGGGGACATGAAGCTGCAAGTGACAGGTTTGGGCAAAAGATAGGTGGATGGAATAAAGAAAAAAAGAATGAGAAGGACCTTAGGGTTCACAGTTTAAGAAGAGGTGACAATGCACAGGGAATAATAACCTTAGAGGAAGAATGAGTTGACATGCCTTGACCTCATAAAGCAATAAATCCACGCATGTCATTTATCTGAGGCCTTTATTTACATAAGCTTAAATTATTATCAACCAAACAGTAACATCTGTAGGATAAAAACCTGGTTTAAAATAAAAGTCTGTATTTTCCTCCATGGTGTTTTGAATGTTCTACAAAAATAGAAATCTTGATCCTTTAAGAAGTTTGATTGATCTTTGTAGACTGATACAGAACACATGGGAAGATGATAGCTACTCATAAAATAATTAATTTACTAATATGAAATGGAGATACTGGCTTCAAACAGCATTGAGTTAGACAGGCATAGACATGTAGAAAATCATAAATGACTTCATCTGGAGGGAAAATTTATCACAGATAAATTAAAAATATAGATCTCAATCGATCTCTTTCTCTCCCTTTTTTCTCATATCCCACCTTCTCCTTCCCTTGAACATAAAGATGCTTGGAGCAAAATGTCAGGCTTTTATGTAAAAAGACAGACTAAGATTGAATACTTAGATATGCAGAGGTAAGCACAGACGAGTACAATGAAAAGATCGCATTTTATAGCTGGCAGATACATCAAAGATGTTTTAGTCCACTAGCATAGCTTCAAGATGAGAAAACTCTGGCACAGGAAATGAAAGTGAGACACTGAGTCTTATCAGTGGTAAGTGACCAAAGCATTTACGACTTAGGCATTTGTCATGCAGCAGACTACATTATACACAATGTGTTACATATATTGGTTTAAATGCCATGTAATTTTAGTTTCAATGCGACTTTATGGGATCATTTCAGAATTGTTAGAAGGTGTAGTTTGCAAAGTATACTCAATCACAGAATAAATTTATATTAAGAAAATAAAACATAGCAAGGGAACAACAATGACACTCTCTAAATACACACCACACACACACAAAGTAAATCTCTACAAAATGTTTTTGGCTGAAGAATTGTAGAAAATGAGGATGTATTTACCATTTACACTTTGTGTGGCAAGTTTTTTTTTCAAATGTTAAAGTGTAATTTTTAGGTATGTGCAATATTTTTGTATCTGTAGTATAAAAATGTATTTATCATATCATATATATTATAAGGGCTTCTTCATACTTTTAAGTGAATGTATTTTTTAAGATTGATTGTCATTCTAAATATTATTGGTATTTCAAACTAAAATTGTTTTTTCTCTCCAAACTTGTTATATTTTCTATTTTGAACATTGCATTTGTAAGTATTTATTCTGATTCTGAAAGCTAGAAATGAGAAATTTATTAAATCAAGATCATTTTTATCTGATTTGGATCTTCAGAAACCATAATTATTGCTAAGAATTAAGCTATGGATATAACTGTGGATGTAAGCTATGGATATATAGGGTGAAGCAAAAGTAGGTTTACAGCTGTGAGTGCATGAAATGCAAAGTTTATTCTTGTGTGACTATTTATTAATTATTGTATTGTTTTTCATACATGTAACTGTAAACCTACTCTTGCCCTACACTGTATACATCAGGATCCACACAACTGTCACTTAAATAAATGTTGCTTTAGCATCTGACCACTAGGGGGCACCCTCATTGCACATAATGCTGTATGACCAGTACAGGAGTGATCTTTGGACAGAGTGCAGGACATAAATCTTATTTTTGGCTAATTTCAATTCAGAATTTGTTCTGCTATTGTTATATTTTTAACACCTGACCCAAGAATTTGACATTACTGCATTATTTATTTTGAGATGTGAAACCACTTTAAATAAGTGGTATTAATATTCAGACACTTTGGAGTGTTTTCTGAGAAGAGAAATGTGAGCTTAAATAGCTCACATTCTTTCTAATTTTGCATCAGATTTCTGTCCTCTTGAGAAAACACATAAATTCACATGGGTAAGCTGCATCAATAACTTCAGTTTCACATAGTTCCTTATATCTATTTTCATCAGTTTAAAGAAAATATCCAACATTTACAGGAGCTAATTAGAGTACATTTCATATTATTGACAATATTCAAAATTTCAATGTAAAAATAAAGTCTGTCATGCCAATTACTTTTAAAGTAGTTAATTTATTATATCATCACTAGTGAAAAGAACGGATTCTTGTATCTATTAATCTATTTAACATTTTAAACTTTCATAACAACGCACTTCAGTTGGTCTGAAGATTGTGGGTTATTGGTAAGCTTATTAACAATGTACTTGCATTCACATTTTATATTACATTCACTTTTACAAAGGTTTCTCACAATATTCTAGTATGATATTCCCTAACAAAATAATAAAATAAATTATTAAAATTTATATGAAAAACATTGATTATTATATCTTCCATGAGGGCAATGAGATTCATTGAACTCTGTTTCTTATATTTAAGCAATTATCAATGAAAAACTCTGGATTGCTAATAAATTATGAATGTAAAACAACCAACACGGTCTTTAGTCTTAGATTATATCAGAAAATATTTGGGGAGATTTTAAGATGTGAAAAATATTTAGTGGGTACATTCTCTAGATTGTCTATTAAAGATATCTACATATTACATTGTCTTTGAGCTAGTTGGAAATTTTGTAGATTGTGGAAAAATGATAATGCAAATAATTTTTGTCCATAAAATAGAAATTAGTGCCTAGTAAAATTCAATAGAGTCTTGACCTGTAGATAGGTCTTATTTTATCTATTTGCAAATGCATTTCAGAATTTCTCATTTCCAATGTATCTGTGTCTTGTGGGATTCTTCTTTGAACCAGTTTTAATAATTGTACAGTCCTTATAGAGTTAACATCTTTGACACATCATCTTATATTTGTACCATTTATTATTTTTGCCTTTTTGGGCAATTATCTGTTAACGAGTGTTTGATATAAATTAATGAATGAGGTTTTAGATCAACAAGAGTGGGCAGGCTCCATCGAAACGAAAAGTAGCTGCTTTTTTTAATTACAAAAAATTCTACACAGATCCAAATTCCTTTAAATCTATTAAGCCCTTGCTGGTGTAGCTCAGTGGATTGAGCACGGACTGGGAACCAAAGCGTCCTGGTTCGATTCCCAGTCAGGGCACATGCCTTGGTTGCAGGTCAGGTCCCCAGTGAGGACCATGTGAGAGGCAACCATACATTGCTGTTTCTCTCCCCCTCTGTCTTCCTCCCTTCCCCTCTCTCTAAAAATAAATAAAAATAAAATCTTAAATGTATTAAAATACAATATTAGTTTCACCTAGATAAGCCTTTTAATGAGCCACTTTCCTTCTCTCCCTCTCTCTGTCTCTTTCCTCTCTCTCTAACTTCTATTCACTTCCACATCCTCTCTCTGTAGCTGCCATGAGGGCCTAGCCATCACATGGCCCAAGCATGACTCAGGGTACAGCAATGCAGTGCCAGTTCCAAATCGCCCCTGGGAACAGACTAAGCTAGCCAGATGGGGACAAAGGCTGAACTGGACTAAGTTGTGATGTGGACTAAACCAATGGCACAGAATTCCTGGACCTTGGCCTTTCTTCTGGGCTTGATAAAGAGAAGGCTGGGCTTCTTCCACAGCTAGATGAAGCCAAGGCTGGAAAAGTCATTTGTGTTTGCCACAGCTTCAATAAATCTTTCCACCATAATTCATCCTCCCATGTGTGGGCCCCAAATTGCTTTTCTTGTGACATTGCAAAGACCCCATTTCCACCAGCAACGTAAGTGTGTGTGTGTGTGTGTGTGTGTGTGTATGTGTGTGTGTGTGTGTGTGTGTGTGTATATATATATATATATATATATATATATATATATATATATATGAATAGATCTGCAGTTTCAGGGTGTTTTATGTGAGAGCAAAAGGGTTGATTCTCCCTGTGAATAGCACACAGTCAGAATCATTTAGAAATTCCAGCTTCAAAGAAATACAGTTCCTTCTAAACTGAACAACTCTTGGGCCTTACTACATGAAGGTGCTACTGCTGAAGGTACAGCTTTGTGGCCAGTGACTGCTGGCTGAAAGGCATTGAGGTGCAAGCCAAGAAGGCAGTTGCTCATGGCAACACTTTTTAGAGAGCACTAAAATATTACTGGGCAGGCAAACTGGTGGAAATATGAGCTGATGAAGGCAATGTATTTATTTTGGCTCATCTCCTACTTGCATCACACTGAATTTTTTCTTAAACTTAACAATGATTGCTCTAGCCTAGTTATTTTATCTACTGTCTGTTTAGGACAATTCTTAATGCATTAGTGATAAAATTTATTCATTCCTTCAACCATTATTTATGGAGCATCCTTCTATTCAAAGAGATATCCTTAATGTTACATATTCAATGACAGATGAAAGAGCTCCAGTCTTTAGCTTTGTGGAGCATGAAGTCCATTAATATAAGTATATTTAGTCATAACAGTATACTTGCTTTTGTACTAAGCATTTGGGTACTCACAGGTGAATAAAACTAACATTGATTACAGTATTATGGAATTTAAAATCTAAAGTTCCAGAACAACAGTTAATCATGGTAGAAAAATAATGATCTTGACTACATTTGAAATGTTTTTGGCATGTCACAATTAAGCATGGTAATTTGGGGGTGGTTCTAGGAAATAGTAAATCATCTGAAACTTTCAAGTAAGGCATAAGGGTGTGCAGCAAATCCTTCCAATGCCATGTAGGGCCAAAGGTCACCTGAAGATTACCTAGGGGAATGCATTTAAATCAGCTCACAGTTTACTAGTTATTAAAGGTCCCAGATTTCTTAAGTTGGAGACTTTTTGGTCCAGTAGAGATGCAAATAATTTCCCTCTGGTAGAGCAGGTAATTCTAAAGATTCTAAGCCAGTTTTTAGCGCTGTTTATATACACCTGATCTATATTGCTCTACGCTGGCCATATCTTAGTTGTTCCTTCATTAAACAATGAGATTAAAATGCTTTGATAGGTGTGTATGGTATATTTATCTGAAAGCCAGGATTTTTACCTATTTGAAAATTATACCTAACAATACCATATTTCAGACAAGTACCTTTTATAGGTACTTGATTAATAGGTTTTTATTTTAATCAAGAACAGTTATTGAAATTTTATCTATATATCTTCTATAACATCTATCACACAATGACAAAATTATCTTTTTCACCTCTTTGATTAATTAGTGAAATATCACTAGTACCTCCTTTAATGTTGGGCCACCCTGATATTTATGAGATAAATAATATGTTTTAAAAGTATTATTTTAATATACTTCTAGGTTTAATTTGGTAATATATTATTTAGAAAATTTTATGTCTAAATTAACACTTGAGTTTCTTTTTTTTAATTTTAAGTTTGTATCTGATCTTGCATCTTTTGTTATTATAGAAATGGTAGGCTTTCATTTATTTCTTCTGTATTCTAGAACGATTTAAGCAAAAGAGGAATTCTATGTGTTTGAAATTTGATAGTATTTTCCCTTTGAAAAATTTAAAATCTGACTACATTTTCAATTTTCAATGGATATTGGCCCACGCAATTTTTCTACCTGAAATTAAGTCACTTTTAATGAAAATATAGATTATCTTAGTACATTCTTCATTTTATATAGATGATCACATTTATTAGTACATACATGGTATTCTTTTATTAATTTAAATATATACTTACACATATATTTATGTATTATTCCATCTTATTGAGTATTTATGTGTGATATTCATGTTTGATTTGATGTAAAGACAGACTACAAGCATATTTTTCTATAACTTGCTAGTTTGCATATCTCAATTTACAGTGTGCCCCCCAAATCCTTCCATGTAAATTTATTTAAATTTCCTCCATCTTTCTTTGAATTGTGCATGTTTTACATAGAAGTTCTAGAGTTTATCCATTATTATATTTATAATTACTTTGATTAGATATAATATACTTTTCTTTTGACTTCAAAAGATAAATGCCTTGAGAATTCATTTTCATTTTCTCTACCATATTTTAATAAATTATTAACTATTTTAATTTGTCTTTCCTGTCACATTCTTAATCACATTTTTCACACATCCTTATTCTACATGGTTATAAATATATAATTCTTGTATTATGCAGAGGGTGGAGAAAATAATGTGTGTTTTCTACTCCCTTTATTTTTTATATCAGTTCTAATGTTTCTGCTCTGACCTTGATTTTATTCATCCTTTTTTTTTTTCTTTTTTAAAACAGCTTTGCCTTGAGTCAGTGCCATTCCCTAGAAAGCAAAGTGACATACTTGTAGAGAAGGATTGTTGACTCCATAATCACATTAGGCTCTATCGCCCCATTTCATAAGTAACAATTAGAGGTGGTGACAGGATGTTCTACAGATTTCAACAGCAAGAAGCTCTTCCCAGGGTCTGAGGTCAGGTGCCAGGAAGCCATCAGGAACTGAAGCGACTGCTCTTTCCCTCTCATTCATGGTCACGTAGCACTTACCTCACTTGTCTGTTCCTGCATATGCCTCATTTATCTTTCTAAAGAATGGTTTTATCTACTTCCTCATGACAAATAATTTTGCAGATACTCTTTTCACAGCTGACGACTATTCACCATAAACTTGTCAAGAAAAACTGCCCTAGAAAAGTTTAACAAGCAAAGAAGATCTTATCGAAGACTACGGCAATTAGGGAGCAAGATTGACCTCAACTCTGCGGAAACAAAGGGCAGTTTCCAAGAGATGGGGTGAGCTAGTGAAAATGTACTAAAGGATGCTAGTAGGGAGGTTGATTAATAGGATGTGCTCACGTAATGAGTTATTCTTGCATTCACAACTGTTTTTCCCTGTGATTAGTCTGCGTTTGCTGATTGGCATGCACTGAAGTTAGGGACCTAACCTTAAAGAAACTAGGAGATAGGGGACTTATCTTCCAAATGAATTACTGTCAGGTCCTTGACAAAAATTCCTGGGTTATAAACTATCAAGAGGCTTGGAGAAGACTAACATACATTTCAAAGGGGCATAAAAATAATTTTCAATTACCAACATTGAAAAGTAAGTGTACTAAGGAAAGGGGAACCTGTGGCCTATAATCAAGAGCAAATGTGTCTCATGTTTAGTCAAGCTGGGGAATGTTAAGCCTTCTTGCTCAAGTTCAAAGTTGCAAACATCTTTCAATCCAGATTCCACATTCTCAGGTGAATAAAACTGATTGGTTCAGGAGAGGCTAAATGTCTAATCCAGGTCCAATCAGAGCTAGCTGTCTAAGTAGCATAACATAGCTTTCAGAGAAGGGTGATTCTCCCAGGCATTGGTTATAGCTTTGCAGGTCTACAAAGACAGCTGGTGCAAACATTTAGTCCACTGTTACCCTGAAATGATTGTTTACTATCATACAAGCTTAAATATTAGCTCTGGCTGGTAGAGCTCAGTGGATGAGTGTCGACCTACAAACCAAAGGGTCACCAGTTCAATTCCCAGTCAGGGCACAGGCCAGGTGGCAGGCCAGGTCCCCCGTGGCGGGGTGCACGAGAGGCAACTACACATACAAGCTTAAATATTAAAGTTATACCTCCTGGAAAGTCTATAGAATAAGAGAATTTAAAAAGCAAAGGTACTAATGTGCCTTCATGGTGTGCAAGAAATTAATAGAATGTGCATGTTAACAGTATGCAGTAACGTGGGAAAATATAAAATTCATGTGTAATCTATGAAGTATGGTATTATTTTTCTTTGCTTAATTTCTCTTAGATTGTATTCTATTTCTCTGAGAATAAATCTATGAGATTTATTGGCCATAGGATGCTCTATGGTGAATACATGAAAATATTAATCAGTCATTTGTTCAATAAATAGATGAGTGCCTTGAACTAAGAACTGTGTATACACTGATCAGAAGAAACAAACCTTAAAATGGAAATTTCAAAACAATATGGAAGGACAATATTAGAGAATACCAAGAGTCCTATGGAAGTTAAATAGAGGCCTACCTAACACAGCTAGGGTGCGAGAAAAGAAGACCAGGTTCTTTGGAGGAGGTAATCCTGACTGAACTGAGTAAGAGTAGAGGGTAGAGTATTACAGATACAGAGTCCAGAGTGAGTAAGGAGACAATGTAATGTACATGGAGAATCATCACAAAACCTACTGTGCTACAAGAGATTACATTCCAAGTCAGGAAGTGATGAAAAATTAGACAGGAAAAATAGACTATATCAGAGAATGCTCATATACCTCTTATTAAAATCCTGAATTTTTACATGCAAATTTTACCATGAAATGTCCATTTGTGAAATCCTTAGCTCCTGTAGTTGTTTCGAATGTTCCTTCTATCATAGCATAGGTTGAAAGAATAAAATGAATGCAGCATCTTAGAAAAATGGTAGTGCTGCTTGTCCACCCTGCCCCCAGGCTCTATCCAGCTTCACCAAGATCTGAAGATACCATCCGACACAAAGGTGCATTGTACAATAGCTGCCTTGCTGAAGGCTTTGGAATTGCCATTAAGTAAAGGGTGGAATGAGGGTTACAAGTCTAAAGGCAAGGAGAGAAGCTAGGGCAAGTTAATGTCTTATGAGAGCTCACATTAGAAATTATGAATCAAGAATAACAGAAGTAGTAAATGTGGGAGAGGCAGAGCTTCATTTAAGAAATATTTAGGAGGTAGACTTGACAGAGCTTGGCGATTGTGCAGGCTGAAGGACAAGAAGTAGTCCAGGACTGTGTCTTATTTAATAGCAGTGCTAGCATATTTTTACATACCAGTAAATATAGTTTTCCTACAGTTTAGGAAGACAACTTGATCCAAAATATAGTGAAAAAGCGGAGTGTCAGCAGAAAAAGAATAGATAAGAAAAATAAGAAGAAGAAAATAAATAAACCATGCAGGAGAGTAATGAGAACAGAAAATACAAGGCATATTTAGGAGTCAACTACTAATTCCCAATGGTTAAAGTAGATGGGAATGGGGCTCCAAAGGTAGATTTAGCCCAGTTAATTGAAAACGAGGAAGTCCTGCTAAAGCAACGGTGAAGTGGGGCTGATGGGATTCTCTACTCAGACACCTCATGAAGAAACGCGGTTAACTTTGGTGCTTTGCTGGACGGAATAAACTCCTAGGATTCTTAAGCAATTCAAGAGAAGTTCAAAGGGTCAGAGTTTAAATTAAGTCTCTCATTTTCTCTCTTCTGTTTTCCTGTGCATTGGCTACGTTTCAGATAAACTATTTCCACCAATAGTAATATAAATCCTTGACCACTGGCTCCTTTACTTCCATCTTATAAAGAAAGATATCTTTTCTCTCCTTATAAAAATATTGTGAAAATAGACAAATGAATACTGTAATAGACGTACTCTCAATTTCTGCATTTTTCTAATCTCATGGACTCCAAACAACCAATTCAAAGACTTGTATTGTTCTGTAGACCACATTTAAATAGCACTAGGTCTGGAGGGCTTCTACCATGTAAAAAACCATCAAACTTAAGGTGCTGAACTTCTCTAATTTTGGTAGGAAGAATGTCTGAAGAGCCTTACTTGTTTCTGTCTATGCAGAGGGAGGCAGAGTCCTGTTTGTAGAGCCTCACTGCTGGGAAAGTGGAAAATCCCCAAAAGTTGCATCACCCAATGAAAGGTTGGGCAAAAACAGCAGGTGTCTTTACAGTAAGTGCAACGCTGCCAATGCATTGCATTGGCTACTTTTAAGGGATTAATCCCTCATTTAATTAATACAAGTTTATTGAGTGTCTAATATGAATATATTTTCCTATGATAAATTTTAGATACATAAAAGTAAAAGAAATACACATAGGTTTTGCCCTGATGGGGCAGATTTGGTAGAATCTGACCCAGAAACACATCTAGGTGTAAAGTAGTCCTTTAAGTCTAAGACCTTAGGCCAAGTCAGTGTTCTCGCCTTTTTTGTGAAAATGCCCATTCATGGTATCCTCTTCCAGTTACTGATGACATACATAGATTATGGAGAGATGACTAGTTGAAGAATAATGCTAAGCTGGAGCTTATTATATTTTAACAACTTCTTAGACTCTTCAATTTTAATGATCAAAATGAATAAAAGCAGGCATACCTTCAAAGTTAGGTATGTATATCAGTAAGGTAACCCTATGACATAAATGGCTGTACTCATGTTGCTACTGAGTGGATAGAAGAGTCAGTATAAATAACCTTTGAACAAAAGGAGTAAGCACGTGGCTCATTTCCATTACAACTTGCATGATGGAGGTGATGTTCTCACTAGCTGGCAGGCAAGTAAAGTGTTTGAGGCCGGAACTCTTTTTCCTAGTCCGCAACTCTCCTAGGTAGCTGGCTTGGTGCCTGTCACATTCACCTGGCTCAGTACAATGTAGACGGAATGAATAAATGAGAGCCACTTTCTCATTGAAGAAGTACTGCAACTTTCCTCTTTCCTTATTGAATAAGAAGAAATTATTCTCTTGTGAAAAAGAAGAGAGAAATATATATAATCAAAGAATAAGAAAAAATGTCTCAAGCATCGAGATCTGTTTCCAAATATTTGTACATTTTGTTTTCAATTAAATATATAATGGTCATTGTTTTTTCTTACATTTTGCTCTAATAAATATAAACTCTATGAAGTCTAAAGGGGCATGACAGCTGTCAATCATAGGAAGGATGCTTAAGGCTTCTTTTATTGTTGTGCAGCAGGTGCCCTTTACTGGAGGATATCTCTTGTGGTACTCAGAGGCAGAAACAGAATAAACACATTTTATTTTATGGAAGAAATTAGACATACCTCTGTTCCAGAAATTCTATATTGAATGCTTATTCACAAAGACCATGTGAATTTCAAAATACCTGTATAGGTCAGGGAGGTTTTAAGTCACATCAGCACACGAAGATGCTGGATTTGGCCTCTCCCTTGGGCTTGATCTAAACACAGCCTTTCCCTCCTCCAGCAATTAAAAACCTGTGGTTGTCTCTGTTGCAACCAACCTAAGAAGAATTATTATAATTCACTTGGCTTTTTGTATCTATTTAACATGTGGTTAAAAGATGTTTTTTCACCTCTAAATCACCAGCTTTGAGCTTTGTGGATAGCCCATTGACAATTGCAGAGTGAGTAAATAAGTGTGTGCAAAAATGAAATAACTGAGTTTCTTAAACCCATATAGCATTATCCTTGAACCTATAGACTTTTCTGAGGATGAAACCTGATTGTCCTCCCTTTATTAATTAAAGTAATAAAATTAATAAAATAAAATTAAATATGTTTAAATAGCTATAGACATGCACACAAACAGTAAACCACATACATGCAAATTGCTTGTAGTTAGTTATTCATTGCCTCGAGTTGATTGGACTTCAGGAAGTAAGATTTTAGGTAAAACATATTAGATAAATATTTAATACAAAATTTAAAAAAGTAAAAAGTACTAAAAATAATTTATATGCCTATATAATTTTTTAAAAACCCACAATGGAGATTACATATCCTTTTACTGTAATTGTTTTATTTGTTGCTAGATTTCTGACCCTCTTCCTTTTCCAACCCCATGTCACCCTAGACATGGAAATAATTTTAATAACTGGCTTATATTTTTATTTCCATATTCAGAGTAGAATGCCCTTCTCTCCACCAATACTTAAGGCAATGTCTTAATCTTCTTTGCTGCTCCCTTGACTTCTCTAGAAGAAATAGTTTCCCATCGAGGTACGGTAACTCTCCTCCATTGACTGGCTCCTTATTGAGATAAGTTCTCCCTCCTCTTCCCCCCACCCTTTTCCATGTTCCATATTTATATTTCAGATTTTATTCACATTAGCCATTATCATTGTTTCCACAGGAGCACAGTGTGTTCCAATTTTTTTTTTTTTCTAATAGCCTCAGTTCTACTACTTGTTTGAAATTACTAATAACATGACTCAGGTAGAGGAAGAGTTTCTTTTCTTCCACCTCTGATTTAAAATCCTAATTTCCTACCCTCTGAATTAAGACTCCTCATGCCACCCTGTTCAGACTTCTGCAACTTTTAGATCTCCAGTTGTCCTTGTATATACTTTTTACTTCTGAACTGTAGGCCAGGACTGTGTTTCATTCACCTTTTATTTCCAACCCCTGGTTCAGTGATTCACAGCATGACTCAAAATAAATGGTTGTTACACAAATGAAGTAATAAATGAGTCAATGGAACGTACGGAGTTACCGTGCGACCTTCAGTACCTATGAAAAGTTAGAGGTAGACTTAGTAATAAAAGAGTAGGTTAGAGATGGAAGTCTCTAACCTATTCTTTTATTACTTTTCCCAAATATATTACTGTCTATAAAATGGATGTGGAGTTAATTAATTGTTAAACAACTATAAATAATGACCATGAATAAGATCAATCATTCAAAGACAATAGTTTTTAGAATAAATAATATTATTCATGCTTCAACACAAGACTTTAAAAAGATTTGTTTTGTTTAATAATATATTTATTGAAAATTAGAAAATTTATTTGAAATAATACTATAAATTTTTGAACTAAAACTATATGCAACATACATTTTTTAAGATTTTATTTATTTTAATAGAGAGGGGAAGGGAGGGAGAAAGAGAGGGAGAGAAAAATCAATGTGTGGTTGTCTCTCACATGGCCCCGACTGGGGACCTGGCCCACAACTCAGGCATGTGCCCTGACTGGGAATCGTACCAGCGACACTTTGGTTCTCAGCCCGCACTCAATCCACTGAGCTACACCAGCCAGGCAAATTTTTAAAAGTTATCAGTTGCATACTGAAATATCTGTGATATAATAAATTTAGCATTTAACTTTTCTAATATACCTGTATCTTTCCAATAACTATATACCTATACTCCATTTGTCTTTCTTTCTATGCATTTTACTCTGTGTGCTATAAAGTGCGCTTTATGTTTCCTCCCTATGCACTTTATTGCAGAGTAAAATGATCAATGAGAAATTGAATTCTACTTTTAAAGCTATTAAAATCATTTACCTCTTTACAAATTATTTACTAAATATTTAATATATGTTAGATCTAACCAAATAAGCATTTAAAAATGTAGATAATGCATCAGTACAGAATTTTTAATTATAAAGTGAACTTTATAATTCACTTTTTAATTTTAGTTTAGTATCTAATCAATTATGTAATGATCATTGGTAACTTGGCACTTTGCAACTCATGTTTTTTTTTTTTAATAGGTAAGTTCTCATTCTCTCTGGTTTTAGAACTTAGCACATTCTTTGTTTTCTAATATACTCTTTAGTTAATGTTGTTGTTAATGGCAAATAAATTGAAGACCATTTGAGAGTGTGCGTTACTCTTAATAAAGTTTTAAAATAAATGAGAATGGGCATTAGTAATGATTTCAAGCCAAAGCATAGAATCAGAGTCTCTTAACAGAAATGCACACTGATAATCTATTAGATGATGCGATATGGGAAGGTCTTCTAGGAATCGAAAGTGGCCCTTGGGTTCTTCAGATGTCATGTAGCATTATACTTGTAACTATTCTAAAAGCCACTTTTTTTTTTAAATTTCTCTGAAAATCTTGCTTGATTTGTTAACCTTTGAACATTACCGCCTGGAGTGGAGAACAATTAGATTCATTAATTTGTTTTCCTTTTCATTTGATTTAATACATTCTCAGTAATAGAGCTCACTAACTATTGTAGTCTTGACTTTACTACTTATTAGCAAATTATACTTTAAACCGAATATTAAATTATCATCAAAGAATGTGAATAAAGAGAGAGCATTTCAAAGCTAGAAAATAAAAACCTATTTTTGGCAGATAACTTTCAGAGGCGCAGGATTTTATCTACTCAAAATTGTTCAGAAGATACAAGAAAAACCACTGTGGCATAACTCTCTCACATTGTATTTTTGCTAAGTGAAAAATAGCTTGTGCGCCACTCACATAAATTAACTAAAAACGGATTAAAGACCTAAATGTTAGATTTAAAACCATGAAACTCCTAGTAGAAAACAGGAATAAAACTCCTTGACATGGTCTTGGTAATATTTTTTTTTTTTTTTTTTTAGAAACGACACCTACAACACAAGTAATAAAATAAAAAAAATAAATAAATGAGACTACATTAAACTAAAAATATTCTGAGCAGCAAAAAGAAACATACCATAAAGTGAAAAAAAATCTATGGAGTGGTAAAAATATTTGCAAACCATATATCTGATAAGGAGTTAATGCATAAACTATATAAAGAACTCATACAAGTCAATAGCAAAAACCAAACAACCCAATTAAAAAATGAGCAAAGAGCCCTGGCTGGTGTAGATCAGTGGATTGAGTGCAAGCTTACAAACCAAAGGGTCACAGGTTCGATTCCCAGTCAGGGCACATGCCTGGGTTGTGGGTTGGTCCTGACTGGGTGTGTGTGTGTCATCATTTCTCTCCCCCATCATTGTTTCTCTCCCTCTCTTTCCTCCTCCCTTCCCTTTCCTCTAAAAATAAATAAATAAAATCTTAAAAAATATATAACTCAGGAATGCACTTCAGCACCAACTAAGATGGAATAGCCATTCCCTACAAGTCTGTCTGTCCTACTGACCTCAACTAAAACTTCTGGGGAGACTTTAAGTACATGAAGACACAAGAGTAAAGACCGGTGGAGAAAATAGGAAGCGAAATCAAAATTTGAAGAACAAACTGCCCTGTGGGCAATTACCTCTTCACTACTTTCTAATTCTCTACATTTTTGTCTTGGCCCTCAGTTGGCCCTAGTAACAAGTCAGGTACAGACAACAAAAACTCAAACAAAAATCCCTTTTCTGGCTAGAGAGGCCTGGGGGAAGAGTCCCTACACACTGGCCAGTTGGAAGGAGATCCTTGTTGTAGTATTCGTTTTTCATCTTTTCTGTCTTTTTCTCTCCCAGCTGGTGAAAACCTACAACACCACAAATACAAACGAACACATTTTACTCACAAACCATGACAATGAGCTTTAGAACCTGCCAAGTATGGGGAACTCCCTGCTGGAAGAGAGCGGGAGAAGAGAATGCTCTCATTGTGGGTGTGACTGGATGTAAGTCCTGGGTTCACACGAGAGCTGTGCGTACACACGAGAAAACCTGACACTTTATGAGGAAGAAGTACGACCGAAGGCACCACCCATACCTCAGGCTGACTCTGGAGTGAATATGGGAATGGTGAACCCCGGCCGCCCAGCCAAGGCTTTGCACACTGTGCTAACATTGGAATCATTGAACACATGAATTGTCATCTGAACCTAAATGAGTTGATTGCCCGCTAGAATGAACAAATCTACATGCTCCCCCAAACAAACAGGGCTTTAAAATGCCCCAGATTTTCACATACTGAAATCTCCAGGACACAATTCAAAATCACTCAACAGGCAAAAAAAGTGGGAACACTTAGTTAATTAAATAAATCTAATCAATTAATTAACTCTGATTTTCTTTAAAAAAAAACTCAATCCCCAATAATCCAGATACCTGAATTATCAGATAAAAACTTGAAAGGAGCTGTGTAATTATGCTTCATAAGGTACAGTTGAACACACTTACCTAAATGGAAAATAAAAGTTGTAAAGATATTCTTCACTGAACAGATATTGCACAAGGGAACAAAACCAAAATTTAGAACTGAAAACGGCAACATATGAAACATATAACTAGGGATTCAAGAGCAGAATGTAAATGACAGTACGAGAAAGATAAATCAGCATAAATTATCCAATCAGAGGAACGGGGAGAAAAATTTCAAACCGTTAAAGAAAGGCACTGAGGTCTGAGAAATAATATCAAAATACCTAACATTTGCCTCACTTGAGCCTCTGAAGAAGAGAAATTGATGCAGACTAATATATTTAAAAACTAATGATTAAAAACCTCACTTTATTGGTGAAAGACATACATTACAAATTCCCAAATCCCTGAGGGTAAACTCAAAAGCACATGAAGATATGAGGAAGAACTCAAACAAGACAGAATTGATTTATAAAAAATTGTGCATTTATTTTTATATGTTTAAACTTATCTCACCTTCAAAATACTTTCCATTTGATGCAATATACCTATTGAGATGTTTTTTCCACTGTTCGAAAATAGTCTTTGAACTCATCAATTTTGGTGCCTTTCAGTGCTTCTGCCACTTTTTGTTTCACCTTTTCCATATTGGCAAAGTGTTTCTCTTTGAAGACTTTTTTTTTTTTTTTTTTTTTATCAGGGGAACTACCAAAATTTGCTCAGGACAAGATGAGGTGAAAAGGGAGAGTAGAGCATGGAGGTCATGCCATTTGGGGTCAAAAACTGCTGAACATTCAGTGGGGTGTGGGCAGGTACACTCATAAATCACCCATCATGAAATGGGCAAACATGTTAAAAGAGTCTTAAAAAATTTTTCACAGAAGCCGAATGCAGCCTCTCACTACAATGCCAGTTGGCACACTGATACAGACGGGTTCCTAGCAGGGGAAGTCAGTACTATGAGGGGCCTGCCGTCCAGAAGATAATTCCAGGGTTTTGGGGGTTCACCAAAAAAACTAAAACACCAGAAAACCAAAGGTAAAGAAAAAGATCTTTTAAATATGTAGAGGAAAAATGAATGTGATAAGCAGGAACAATGACTGAATAGTACTTTCACATCTGAAACAGCAGAAGATAGAAAGCAATAAGGCAATATATTCAAAGTACTTATAACGAGAAAAAATCAACACATTCCATATCATGTGAATATACACTTCAGGAATGAGGGAAAAATAGGGCCTTCTTAGGTGAAAGAAAACTAAAAGAATTTGTCATCAACGTCCCAGGTTTAAAAATAAATGTTAAAGGAAGTTCTTTAGTCTGAAGGGAAATGGTACAAGTGAAAGAAATTTAACTCACTAAATGTCGACATCAAAAAAAAAGTCTGAAATCGGCATTCTCAGTTTGTGCCTAAACTATGTTGACGTACACATGTATGTATATAGGTGTGTGCATGCATGCAAGCATGCATATTAATAGTGAATTAAGTGTAAAGCAAGGAATGATAGAAACAATAAGTATAAGAGCATTAGTAATAAAATTGATACAGAAAATAAATTTAAAATATCAATAAAACCAAAAGCAGTTCCTTTTAAAAGATCACCAGAATTGATCATCAGAAAAGATGACCATCTATCCAAACTAACCGAGAAACAAAAACTACCAGTACCTACAATGCATATATTTGGTGTCACTATAGATAGATACCAGAAGATAAAACAATACTACTAATGGAAACCTAATGATAAATTTCTTAAGATTGATTAGTTTAACCTATTTCATGACAGGATTAAGTACTAAATCTCACTTAAGGAAAAAATATGAATAGTAATAAAAAAGGTAAAGAAATTGAAGTTTATTTTTAAAACTTCCAACAAAAAAAAAAGTTATAGGCACATGTGATTTCAATGGCAAATTCTAACAAACATATAAAAAAATAGTGTGAACTCTGTACTATCTTCACTTTTTTTTTGGTCTGATAATTTGTTACATCAGCAATAAAAAATAACACATTGGAATTTTTATTGAGAAATATGTGTTATATCAACAATAATTGTGAATTTCAGTATTTATCTTTTAGTCCCATTGATTTAACTATATACCATTTTTATCATAGAAAATTATTTAATTAAGCTACTAAATTATAATTAAATTATAATTTTAGACATTAGGCCAAAAGGAATATCTTTATGGTTGTTGGCTTAATCCTAAAAATCAATATTGTTTATAAACCCTCATTTTTAAACAAGAGATTGGTTATTTTTTTTATCAATTTTTTCCTGAGAATTTTGTTTTATTAAGACAAATACATAATGACATGTGTCCGTTATTATAGTATCACACAGAATATTTATACTGCCCTAAAACCCGGTGTTTTCCATCTGTTTTTCACTCTCTCTGCCCTCAACCTTTGACAACTACGGATCTTTTCACTGTCTCGAGTGTTGCCTTTTTCAAGAATGGTATATAGTTGGAATCATCCAGTATATAGCCTGTCAGGATTGAGTTCCATTATTTAGTAATATGCATTCAAGTTTTCTTCATGTCTTTTCATGTCTTCTTAATGCTGAGTGCTATTGCATTTCATTGTAGTATTTCTGGATGCACCGTAGTTTATCTACTTATCTACTGAAAGTCTTCGGTGGATGGCTTGCTTCCTCGTTCTGACAATTATGAAGAAAGCTACAGTGAACATCTATCGACCAGTCTGTGCACAGACCTTAGTTTTCAGCCCCCCGGTATTGCGTGGAGTCGGGATTGCACAGAGTGGTACCTCAATGTCGTTTTAATTTTCATTTGCCTGATGACATGTGATGCGCAACATCTGTTCAAATATGCAACTGCCACCTCTATATCTTCTTTGGTGAAGAACAGACTTTATATATTTTAGGTATTCATATTTTAAACTTTATATCATCTTGATTACTTGACCCTTTTGTCAATATAAAACATCCTAATCATCTGTTCATGTGATATTAATAGAGCCCTGCCAGCTTTCTTATGGTTACTATTAAGATAACGCATCACTTGTCATTCATTTACCTTCAATCTAGCTCTGCCTCTGTGTGTAAAGTGATTCTTAAAGAGAGCCTTGTACTAGAACTTGTTTGTTTGCTTGAGTGTGGCCACTTTATCATGGGTTTATATCTGTCTTTTAATTAAAATGTTAAGTACATTTACTCATATGTGTAGCATGCTTTGAGCATACTGTTGTTTGTATATTGTTTGCTTTTTTATTTTCTCTTTATCTTTCTTTAGATGACACCAATATTTTTAGTATTATATTCTAATTCTTCTACTGAATTCTCAATATATCTTTTAGATTATATATATATATATATATTTTTTTTTTAAAGATTTTATTTTACTTTATTTTATTTTTAGAGAGAGGGAAGGGAGGGAGACAGAGAGGGACAGAAATAGCAATGTATGGTTGCCTCTCACATGGCCCTCACTGGGGACCTGGCCCGCAACCCAAGCATGTGCCCTGACTGGGATTCGAACCGGGACCCTTTGGTTCCCAGCCCACGCTCAATCCACTGAGCTACACCAGCCAGGGCCTTTTAAATTATATTTTTGTGGCCAATCTAGAGATTACAGTAAAATTCATAATGTATCAGAGTCCACTAACCAGAGTTTCTGAAGAGGAGTCAGCTTTACTTTGTATTACTCTTCTCATAATAAGTAATTTTCTTTGAAGATTTATCTCTTTAACTTTTGTTTTCAGAAATTTGACTCTGCTATGCTTAGATGCGGTTTTCTCTAAATTATTCTTCTTGTAATTTGCTGAGCTTCTTAGAAGTGAATATCTTTCACCAACTTTGGGGAAAAGTTTTGGTCATCATGTTTTCAGTTACTCCGCTTTCTTTCTGTCCTGAGATTCCAATTACACATGTGTTTGGCCATTTCAAACTGACCCACACGTCTCTGTCCCTGATATTGGTTTGTTTTCCATCTCGTCTTTTCTTTGTCTTTTTTCAGTTTGGACAATTTCCATTAACTTGTTCTCAAGTCAGCCCTTGCCTCTGCTTTGTCAGTAGTTACTTCTTTATTATGTCATTATAATATATTTTCAGTCCTAGAAATTTCATTTGGTTACAGTTTCATTTTTCTACTTTTGTTACTTCCTTTTTTCATAATCTTTCCTTCATATTTTCAATTTAATTGCCTAATGTATTGAAATAGTTATTTTAGAGTCCTCGTTTTATATAAAATCAATGACTCATTTCATTTGTAGATATGATCTGATTATTGTAATTTTCTTTTCCTTATATGTTATATTTGTCTACTTTGTTGCCCATCTCATAGTTTTTTGTATTTTATAATGGACATTTTATATAAAAAGAACATCAGAGACTAAAGTAGAGAATTTTCCCCAGAAAAGATTTGTTCTTTTCACTCTTTGCCAATAAGAAATAGGATTTGTTCACTACCTCCTTAAATTCAGAATCTGAAGTGGATCTGACATCAGTTAGAACATTAATTATTGTTAATTCTCATCTGAATTAGCAAGACTTCTGGGTGATTTCAGGCAATTTCCTCCAGTAGAGTTTTCAGATGAAACACTGTGAGACTCAGGATCACTTTCTGCTTTCCATCCTACCCTCTAAATTCCTTTTTTCCTTTTACTCAGCAAGAGTCTCTTGGGCAAAAATTAGGAATTTCAGAGACCAGCTCTATGGCTTCAATCCTCTAGATTCTGGTGTGTCATACTAGTTCACATGGATGTTAGACAGTCAGCCGGTTTCTCCCAATCACAGCAAAATTTATCTACCTAGGGCAAGCTTACACTTTCAGCATCCAATGTACCAGACCTGATAGTAAATCCTCTAGATGTGAATGTGAATTCTAATCTCTGCTTACATAGTAAAGATTTGTCCTCTAGAATTAGGTGCAGTTAATTGCTTCCACAGCTAATCTATCTATCTATCTATCTATCTATCTATCTATCTATCTATCTATCTATTATCCATCCATCCACCCATCTTCTACCCATATACTTTAGTAAATCTGGTATTCACTTAATTCTACAGCAGAAATAGTGGTATTTTGTAATCTTCTATAAACTATGCAAAAGAGGCAACTTCAGGATCACTTTGATGTTAAAGATTATTTCTGCTCTGGAAGAATATGTCTCCTCAATGAAGGCATGTTACAAAAATACTATATTATACCTAACTGGTGGGTGAGTTGTAATTCATTTATTTATGCATCTGTACAGTTAGTTATTCTTGAAAATATTTATTCACTGCTGTATATTCCAAGTCCTCTTCTAAATGTTGAGGAAGCAACTGTAAGAAAACCAAAGACAAAGGAGAACAACAACTACAATAAAAAATTTAGAAAGGAAATAACAACCACAACAAAACACAATTATTCCAGTGGGCAATGGGTAAAAGGAAGTTGATCTGGGATACTGAGCAGCTGTCTTCCTCATCATTCTCAAAAGTACACACTGTGGCATCAATTTATTACACACTGTTTCTTTTCTTCATCAGACTTCAGATATAACCAGGATAATATCTGTGTTGGTTTTGCATATAATTTATCCTTGATGCTTTGAAGGCTTTCTGCATATTAGCAATCACATCATTGTGTATATATTTACTGAATGAATGAATTCAGTCAGGGTAGCAACCAAACATCTGGGAGTACACAATTTTAAAAAAAGAAACTAGATGCAAATAGTCTTAAAGAAATGTAATGTTGGTGGGTGCAATAGGCTTATAAAGTATGTAATATTTTATGTTAATATGTTAATATAATGTGTAAGCAACATCTGTACTCAGATTGTCTAAATGTAAATACCAGTTCTACCACTTATGACCTTTGTGATTTTGCTACATTAGTTAATATGGGTACTTCAGTTTCTTCATCTATATTTGGAAAAATAGTAGTACCTTTTAATATGTTGTGACCATTGATTAATGTTTGTGAAGTGTTTAGAAGAACAGGTAGCACTAAACAAAGCATAATATGTGTTATCTATTCATAGTAATAGCAGTAGTGGTTTATATAAATATTGTATTACTTTTCTATTGCTGCATGGCAAATTACCTCAAATGTAGTGACTTAAAACGATACCCCTTTATTTGCTCACTGCTTCGTGGGTCAAAGGTCTGTGTAGACTTGACTGGGTTCTCTGCTTAAGAGTACAGAAGGTCAAAAACAAGGTGTTAACCAGGCTGGCTTTTTACTGGAAGCTATCGACTCTGAGGAAGAGTCTGCTATGAAGCTCTTTCAGAATATCAGCAGAGTTAAATTTCCTGTACTTGCAGGATTAAAGTCCTGATATCTTTCTAGGACTCTTCTCAGATGCTGTAAGCTATTCTCAGATCCTTTCTTCAGGGTCACCTCAGCAAGGAAAAATCTCCATTCTATCATATCCTTCATGCTTCAAATCTCCTTCATTTCTTTTTCTGCTACCAGTCGAAGAAGACTTTGCTTTGAAAGGACTCAGGTGTTTGGGTTAAATCCACTTAAATCACCTCTATGTGTTAAGGTCAATTGGATAACCCCAATTGCATCTGCAAAATCCATTTTGATATGTAACCTAACATAGTCGAAGTTGTAAAGTCATGAGAGCCACTTTAGAATGCTGCCTGCTACCTTTTCAACCAGGTATCCCACAAGAAGGCCTACTGAGAGATTTCAGAGAACTGACAGTACTAACAACCATCCAAGTTGCCCCTCTCCTGACCCTTGTTACAGCTGTAGATGAACACCAGTGGAGGACTGGGGTGAAGGAAGTAGAGGGTTTGTGAAGAAAATGTACAGTCCCCTCCACCCATGCCACCGTTCTCCAGAGACTGTGGAAGACTTTAGTAGGTTCACTTAGTGATGGCTGAGAACCGGTGCTCTCTCCATAAGCATAGACTGGTGAGCATTCCCCATGTTATTGTTGGCAAATCTACCAGTGCTGCAGTGTGCTAGTGATGCTGGGGTACAGGGAACTGGGTAGAAGAGGGACGACCAAGTTCACAGATGAGCTGTGTGTGGATCAGACAATAGTTCTGTTTGGTTTGGTGAAGATATAAGCCATTCTGGCCCAAGAAAATCTTGTATAAATATTTTTCCGTATCTAGGTACTGCCATATATTGTGATTAAATGTCAAGGAAAATTTGCTTGCTTGGTAGATTTGCAATATATTCCTGATTAATCAAACCCAATTTTGGTAACCCCAAGAGATATCTATTGACCAACGCAAGTTAATGGTTATAAGATACAGCATGTGAAGAGTCACATAGGAAGATGAAGCTGGGTTGTGATCTATTAAATTATTAAATTAAGGGTCCCGGTTCAATTACCAGTCAGGGCACATGCCTGGGTTGCAGGCCAGGTCCCCAGTGAGGGCCACGGGAGAGGCAACCATACATCACTGTTTCTGTCCCTCTCTGTCTCCCTCCCTTCCCCTCTCTCTAAAAATAAAAGTAAAACTTTAAAAAATACATTAAATTAAGATTTTGTAAACAAGGTGTGCCTAGTCAAGAACTCAGGTATTACATGGAACAGTACGCAATGATCATACAATGAGAGGTATTTATACTATATACTATTAAAGTTCAGATGACAGGATTTAGTACGCATATCAAGCTAGGGATTATTTAATTGGAAATGTTAATTATTATGTATTTATAGCTTTCTCATGCATTGATTGAAATGGATGATATTACATTACAGTGCTTCATATACAGTTGGAATTTAATAACATTTAATGATATGATTGATTTAGTTCTATGTGCCCAGAATCGTAGAATTTCTTTTTAAAAAAGTCAGGATAAGAAAGTTAAAAGAATTACTTGGAGTGAATGATTTCTGTAGAAAGTCAGGAAAATCAGAACAGGCCAAGGCTATAGAAACCCCCAGGGCCTGGCACCGAGGTTAGACATGGGCAATTCCTGGAGAAAGTGAGAGGGGTACGGAAGCGGGAAAGATCAAACTTTTTGATCAGGGAATTTAAGTTTGGATCAGAGTATAAGACAGTAAATATCTCTGTGAGCCCATACAGTGTAGTCCATGGGGAAGAAATGAAAGTATGTTCAGAGAGGTATACGTACTTGGTGTAAAATAGTAAAATTGATCTCATTTTTTAGAAAATAAAATTGACTGCCTATTCGAAGTATATTGTCCTCATCCAAACATCCCTACAATAATGTTTTAAAAATATTTGATGTGGAGATGGAAAGGCAGCACAGCATACGTTTTAGCATAACCTTGCTATTTGTACAGGGGTGGGCAAGGTAGGTTTATAGTTGTGAGTAGGCAAAATAGAGTTTATTCTTGTATTATTATTAATTATTATATTACTTATTTGTATTACAACGGTTAACCCAGTTTTCCCCGCCCCTGCATGTAGGACTGCCCAATACAAACTTCTGTGACTATGAAAATGTTCTATATCTGCAAGTCCAATGGTGTGGCAGCCATGAGCCACATGTGACATTTAGCATGAGAGATGGCCTCTATAATCGTATGATTGAGTCATTAATTCCATGTAAGCAATTTAAACTTAAATGTAAGTGCCACATGTGGCATTGGTTACCCTATTGAAAAACACGGATAGAAAACAAAAAAATACAAACTCATAGGTCTTCATTCTGAAAATTATTTCTTTTTTAGGGTACGGAATTAATGAACGGACTAAGATGAGACTCACAAGGCTTCTAAATTTCAGAATACTTAACTCTAATGACTTAGACACATGGATTGTTTCCTAATGCATAATAAGTTCTATGGTTTTGGCGTTAACATTACCTGCCCCTTTGCCATACTATCAATCGCTAGGTTTTGGGGTTCATAGCTCCATTTCTTTGGTGGCCCCAGGTCTTCCCTCACTTGAGGGCTTCATTCTCTCCCATAATGTCCCGAGAGTGATAGCATAAGGATTTCTCTTAAATCTGGACTTAGCCCAACCACAACTCTAACATGCCTAGCGTACCAACACTTGCCTACATTATTTAATTCTTGTTTATATTTCTCCAGTTGAAACCCTTTCTCAGAAAATAAACTCAAGAGTCATGCTGTTTCACTTTGTCAGTGTTATAATAGATTACTGGACTCTTGAACTGCTTCTTCAACTTTCTGTCTACATGCACTCACTGCTGTATTTTTCACACAGTATAGAACCAAAGAGCTGCCAACATGATGATCCTGACCATTTTTAAAAAGGATACTTACAATGTCTTAATTACCTATAAATTATTAGTAATGGAAATAGGCATAGTAGCCACAATAACAGCAAAGGAAACATTGACACTGCAAAAATTGTTGCTTTGGGTTTCAATTCCCAACGTGCAAAATGAAACGTCCATGCAACAATATTCAAAGGTGAATGGATTAAGAAGTACAAATTGGTGGCTACAGAATAGTCACAGGAATGTACAGTACAGCTCAGGGAATATGGTCAGTAATATCGTAATAACTATGTACATGGGCACTGGAAAATCAGGGAACACTTTGTAAAGTACATGATTGCCTCACCACTATCCCATACCCCCGCAACTAATACAAAATGATATCAAATGTGAACTGAAATAGAAAAATAAAATTTAAAAAATAGAAGGAACAAGAGTAGGTATCTTTTCCTTTTTCCTAACTTTACCAGGAATGATTTGGGTATGTATCATTTAAAATGCTGATTTTTATGGTAATAATTATTTTAAATCTATTTCAGCAGTTCTTATTTACTCTTATTTTAATAATATGAATGTGCTTTGATTTTTGTAATGCCTTTTTAGCAGCTATGATAGTTTTCTTCTTGGATATGTGTATATGATGAATTAACTTTATTGACACATACTTGCATTCTTGGAAAGAATTCCACAGGAAGATAATGGGTTATTTTGTTCATTATTGTATAGTACTTGCTAAACTATATTTAATATTTTGTATTGATCTTCATAATTGAGATTGATTTGTAGATTTTTAAAAAATAAATGTTTATTAGACTTTGGAAACAATGTGATATTCACTTCATAAAAGAAATGTTTAAGGTTTTATATTTCCATATTCTGCAACAGTTTTAGGATCAGTGTTATTGTATTATCCTTGGAAATTTAGAAGTATCCCTCCATGAAAAAAATCTAGGCCAAGGACATTCTCTTTGTTTTGGTTTGATTGTTTTGGAGGGAGAATGAAGCTCATTTACATATTTATACAATTCCATTACTCTAGATTTTTGTCTCTTAGTTGGGGATTTTAATTTTCTCGTTCAAAACGATGTATGTATTTGAACTCCCACAAACACACAACTATCTTAAACTTCTGTTTCCCTTCGCTCAGGGTTCTTGCCATGTTCCAGTTGGTTTCTATTTTCAGTATATTCCCTCATGAGTAAGCTCTGTCATTTTAAGAGAATGTCTGGTGAATATTTCTGAGGTTCATAAGAACTTAGACTAACACGGTCCAATAAATTATCCTACAAATACATTGTCATTATTTCTTTAGTGTGTGTACTCACTAGCAATTTAGAATCTGTAGGATTTTCTTCATTTCGCTGATTGACTTTTGTGCCGTTCACCCAGGGTTCTTCTACTCATCACAGGTAGAGAAATTTACTTAGGGATGTGAATATCTGCTGCATTATTTTAGTTACAGTGTCTGTCCAGAACCCCCTGTCACTCCCTTCTGACCCCCAGTAGGTGACTCCTGATCTCACGATAGTCACCCCACCCATGTTCTGAGGTCCATCAGGATTTCCAGCTCTCGAGTTTTATTGAGTTTTGTTTTCATGCTGTTGTTTTGCCAACCTTATTGGTCTGTTCAGTTTTCTAGAATAGGTGTTTTTGCCTTCATCATGCATCTGGAAGGCTTATGCATTTTTTCCTAAGTAATGAAAAAATCAGGAGGAGGCTTTTGTTGATTACCTTGGAGAGAGTAATGAGGCGAAGTGAGTGGAATAATGTCTACTACCTCAGTGTGCCAGAGAGGGAAGAGGCTAAGGCGAGCACGAGGATAATCTGGTCACTGAGAAAACAAGAGACAAAAATGCCTGAAATGCTGAGAGCTCTGGAAGAAAGGAAAAGGGAATGACTGGGCTACTGTAAGTGTTAGCGGGGCCCATTCTCCAATTATCATGGAGACTGACTTCATCATCAGTCCATTATGTTTGGACCATGATCTAAGTCACATAGTTACCCAGACTCTTCCTTTTTTGTTGTCTAATTTCATTAAGGTCCCCAGGCCTACATAATAGCTTTAGTGTGAAAACAGTTTCTTTCCAGTCTAACTAAGGTTTCATATTTCATGGTTTTGTTGGAAGATTCCTGTCAATAGCTGGTTCTCTGACTGGGAGGGAAAGCTCCTTGTTCAAACAAGGAGCTTTAACCCACACGCCAACTTTATTGACCAGCACTTGACACCCTGCTCAATTTTTCACTATTGTGATCTTTATTCATTCTGTCTCCCTGCCTAAGAGTTGCTAAGAAATTTCCCAGAATAGTTGTGTTTTTCTCACCTAATGAACCTTCCTTTCTACAAGCGTAATAGGAGATTATGCACATACATTTGGCTGTGCCTTGTAAAACTGCACAGAGAGAAAATTTCTGAGTAATGAATTCTGTCTCTTCCTCCTTGCTTGTGCTGATTCCCTGGTCAGGAAATTTGTGGAGAAAAGAGTAAAAATGACACAAGTAGTAACTTCTCCTGATGGAGGGCATGAGTTCTCTTCTCCTTCTGTCAAAATGACCAGAGCCAAGCTGTCATTATTATTGCACGTTGGTGACCTTGACATCTCCAAGCCTGATGTGGGTGCATCACATTAGCTGATCTACTGCACGGAAAAGTTCTGGTCAAAAGCAAAGCAATATAAATGACCAAAAAATCAGAAATAAAGTTTAAATAGTATTTCTTGAATGCTGGATGGATTCTCAATACATAACTATAAAATGAGCCCAGCATACACATTGATGACTATACTTTCTTTGAACTCATTGGCTATGCTCAAAACGATTTCCTTAATTCAGAGGGAATCACAGCCAGACACCTTAAATTGTCTCAAGCATTCTGAGTTTAATCACAAGATAGTTTAGCTGGAAGTCAGATTCTTCCCAAGTTCACAAGAAGAGGCCCTTCCTGGTTACAATTTTAGACATTCTGGCAAAAACGAAAGCTAAGTAGTTCAGGTTAATTTTTTCCTATGGCTAGATTACAGTCCTTGCACCTTAGTATTCAAAACTGATGATGGAAGTTACATGATTGACATTAAAAATGAAGAGAGACATTTTTCTGATTCATTTTATAATATTCTATTTCTAAAATTTGTTTTCAGGGAGTTCTATAGTAAACAACTAAATAGAGTATACAAGGCATCTTATTCTTCTGATAATCTCAGTTGAGGTGCTAATTTTGTTTCAACAGAATTATTGAGATTCCTTAGAAAGGGATCCATGCCAATAAGATGAATGAAAACATCATATCCATAGACTGAGCAATTTACACACGTAATTTTTCCTTCAAATGCATTATAAAAACTATTTTTGTATATTATAAATATTTTTGATTGTTTTAAAACTTAATTTTAAATTTTAATTATTACAAATAAAAAATTACTTAGAAGTATTTCATACATTACCCTAGATTCTTTATCACAGAAAATATGTCTGTACATCACTGTTTGGCATTGCAAAGTTAGCGTCGTGCATGTCAGTTTTCATTAAAATCATAGATTTGAGTCTTTTCGGATATTAAGTTTGAAATGTCTACCTCTTCATTATGAAACAATATTATATATTCCAGACTGCTAAATGGAATAAGTTGTTCAAGATTTGTTTTTTTTTTGTTTTTTGTTTTTGTTTTTGTTTTGCTAAACTGAGGGTAAAATCATTGCTGTCCAGCTGCATAGGTTATCATTGTGCTGGATCCAGTGATCCCGTACCATGAGCAGGTTCAGGAGATTTAATACAGATTTTGCATTTTGTACTTCTATACTTTGGCTAAAAGGTACTTCTATACTTCTATATTTTGACAAAAATATTTATTTCACACTTTCAAACTAGATGTTTGACACTATACATTAGATATTGGGGAATATGCAAATGACCACAGTGATAGCTAGCTACCATTTAAGTTAGCAGCAAGTGGGATGACAGTTGTTTTATTTTTACTTTTTATCTTTGCCTAAAGTATGTTTTAACTATCTTCTAAGTGAAGGAGCAAGCCTGGTAGGAAAGGAGTACTGTACTTGTAGCCAGTCAGACCACATCAATTCAACTTTGGGTTACATGGAATCAGATGATTGATTGAGTCAACCCTTTGAGTCTTTTGGACATAATGTTCATTTACATATAAAGTCTGATAAAATTCAACTCCTATTTATTAACAAAATATCATAATGCTTGTCTGAGAGGACTGCTATTTTATAATCCACATCTAGGTGCTAATTGTCCATCTAGTAAGTGAGCTTAACTGTTTTATTGTTATTGACACCAAAACTATTAGGAGGGCACTAAGTCATTTCTTTAGGTGTCTAGAATTTTACAGCATATTTCTTCAGAACATATTACCTACTTTGTCTATGATAAAATTCACATCCAGAATATCCCTTAGAGCTTAGTAAAAGCCAAGAAGTGAGACAAACAGGAATTACCATATTTTTCAGACTATAAGACTAACCCCCCAAATTTCAGAGGAAAATGGGGGTGTGTCTTATAGTACAAATGCAGCTTACCTGGCTGCTTACATTTATATTGGTGAAATATTATGTTATTTATGTTAGTAAATATTTTACCACATTTTTTGTTTTAAGTGTGTCTTATAATCCAAAAAATATGGTAATACATCTCTATGTCATGGCTATTGAGCTAGAAGCTAGGCAAATGTTAGTGAAAAAAACATGATTAGTGAAAAAATACTGTTATATCTTATAGTCTAATGGAAATTATATTTAATGTGGAGTTAGAAACAAGGTTTCATAACTGATTATAACTATGTTATCAGAAAAGATACTTAACTTTTCTTACTTCTTTGTTTTCTTAATATTATATCTGAGCATCTTTAGAAGATTTACGTGAAGTAATGTTTTTATATGTGCTTTAAAAATGGTACAAGACTTTTTATAATTATTCATAATAAACATTGAATGTCTTGGCAACTGGTGTATTTACAAAATTTAACAGTTTAATATAACACTTTTTTATGCAAATAGCCAATACTGTATGTGCTAGTGCATGGAATGAATTGTGATGGTTTATATTACCTAATTATTGAAAAATAGTATCAGTAAAAAATTAACATAGACGGGCAAAGAAAGAAAGAAAATCACCCCCCTTGACACAATAATTTTAGTTGAATTATTTTTCTAAAATCTCACCATGACGATGATAGGCTCAGAAGGAAAAATCTGAGGAAAATAGAACAAAGATTTAATGGACAATTATTCAGTAATTTCATTGTGATCCCAAGTACAACTACATGCTGTGAAGAAAATATTAAGAGACATATAGCAAATTCAAGAAAGTGGACCAAGTACAGATTTTTAAAGTAAAATAAAATCAATTTAGGGGAATGTCCATCAAGGAACATGTATAAAGGACAACATATGGACAAAGCCAAATGGGGTAGGTTCTTTGGTGGGAGGCGGGGATGGGTGGGTAGGGGGCCATGGTGTGGTGAAAATGGAGACAAGTGTACTTGAATAACAATAAAAATAATAAGAATAAATTAAAAAAGAAACAAAAAATAAAGAGATTTGAAAATGGACAGAAAAATCAGTTAAGAGAAGTGAGAACAGATCTAAGAACACTCTCCTTCAGAAAGAGAGTTTTCTGATTCCCTGCCTTAGGAGGTTAAGAAATCCAAGACTGAGATAAAATGGTCTTTCAGAACTCGTTGATACAATTACACAGTGTCTCTTGATAGTACCACCAACGGGCCCAGTATTTTGTAGTTTTTAGGGAAATGGACTATGCCATGTTTTTAATGCTGAAGCTTACTAGAAAGCCTGGCATAAACCATACTTTCACTAAGTGATTGATACATGAATGGATGGGGGCCATTATTTATTCATCTGGAAACTGGTATTATAACAGATTTGTCACTTGTGAAACATGGTTATACTATGACCTAGGAAACACTGATGTACTCTGAGCAGACTGGATTCTAAACAGCAAAAGTGAACGAAGGGCCAAGGTAGATATTTACCGGGCCCAGGGCCTCAGCGGGAAGACAGAGACTCACGGCCAAGGTTACGCAGGACCATCCCCCTAGTGCTCCACCACTATTCACTGCGTGGGTACCTGCACTCCCAGGGAAGAAAGTCACTGTGTGTGCAGCAGAGGTAGATGACAAGAACCTGTCTACTGGCCCAAGTTTGGAAACTTTCTTGTGGGATGATAGGAAAAAAAGGCCACACAGTCAGAGGTCCTAAAAAGCCTAAGTAGGACCTACCTAATAAACAAAGTGGGACCTTGTAAAATAGACACTTAATTGTATTTTTTATCCTTATAGTGCCAAGAATGTGTACTTTATTCCATAGAAAACCAACTTCTCTTTTGTAGAGTATAATATATAAGTAATTAGATAAACCAATAAAGATGTGGAGATTTCTTTTGGTAAAAAAAGTAATTGTTTACTCTAAGAAATGAATGAGAGAGGGATCAGTGAATAGTCTAAGGGTGGCAGGGGCATAAACAAAATAGAAATGAGACACCTGAAAGACTGTACTTTGTGATGTCATGTATTCCTGTTCACTGTGCTAACGGTAAATCAAGAATATTTACAATACTGGCCATTTAGTTTGTAAGCAGCTGACTATGATTCATCTCATAAATGGACCATCTCTTTCATCATCAAAATGCCCTACTATGGTTACTGTAATATTAGATAATATTATTAATATAATTCTGATTTTTAGATTAGGGAACTGAGGACCAAGTATTTTATATTAACTGTTTATAATGTCTATAAAGGCAAGGGATATGTCTTCCTTTTCTATTAATTAACCCCAATACATGCATGTTCTCAGTCCCTGGAAGACACTTAGAATATATTTATTAAATGGGTGGATAAGAGAACAAACTTCCCCAGATGATTAAGTTGCAGTGTTATATTCAACTATGTATCTTCGATTTCATAGTGTGTGTTTCTAACAGAAAGCAAGTGATGTTCTTGGTTTTTGAAAACAACTCCATTTAGCGAGAAACTTGATGATAAACTTAATACACCCTTTCTCCAGGAGGGACATTTTCTTTTCACAAAGGATTTGAAGCGGACCTCTGAGGTTCAAGCACCTAAGTACATACTAGTTAGAGGAACATATTTATATCACTCCTTTTTGTCTCTTTTTTCATTTAGTCATTCAGTCCTTCATCAGATATTCATTCAGTGCCTCTGATTTGCCAGACACTCTTGCTGGCCCAGTGATGCAGTGGTGAATGAAAGAGCTCCAGTCCTCAAACAATTCCCATTTTATCTTCTCTGTCCTCTGACCTCTCAGAGGTGCCATTCAATGTGAATTCATGAATACGATTTATCTTTACAAAATCTTGTTTAGCTCATTTGTAAAATGGAGATGGCAATAACTTCCCCACAAGGTCGATGTGCAGATATCATAAAATACTTAAGAAACTATGAAAATTAAAGTAATAACAGCAATTGAATTTTACAGTTTACAGATGGCTGTCACAGATATCATCTTGGCAAATTTTCTACCTAGAGGATTATGACAATACCAATATTATGGAACCATATGTTTGGGCAGACCTCTGTTTGAGTTCTCACACTGATATTATCAGCTTTTGACCTTGAAAAAGTTTATTAAATTTCTTGACATAAGTTTCTTTATCTGTTAAGTGAAAATTGCATTCTACTTTGCAAGATTGTTATGAAGATTATTGATAATCTATGCAAATTGCCTACTCACTGAATGGTAAGTATTTTAAGTGCTCAAAAATGATAGGTATGAGAAGTTATAATTGTATCCAGCTAGCAGAATTCCCATACCTTACTAGTCGGAATAGTCTAGTCCAACTCTTCTGGAAAAGTGTTCAGCAGCATCTTCCAAAGATTAATACATACTTTTGCCATGGCAGAGAAATTCTTTTGTACACAGGTTCATCAGGCAACATGTGATAGGATAATTTTCTCAGCATAATTCATACTAGTTAAAATCTATAAAATCGCTTAATGACCATCATTCGTTGAATAGCCATTCACACATTGGAATGAAATTCAACCATTGAATGAATTCTTTGTAAAACATAGTGCTATCAATGAATCTCAGAAATGTAATGTTGTGTAAAAGAAGCAGGACCTAAAAAAGTGCATAATCTACACTGCCATTAATATAGGATACAAAGACAGTTTAAGTTATGTGCTTAGAAATTAAAATAGTGACTACCCTTTATAATGCTGGGTGTATAGTGATTAAAAGGGAACATGAAGAGGACTTCTAGGGTTTTAGTTACAGAAACATCTTTGTTTATGAAAACTTAGATAGCTGCCCACCAATGTACTCTCATACATGTATATTTTACTTTAATAAAAATCAAAAATAGTATATTTATAAATATCAGTTCCTATTTTTTAATATTAGAAATATAAAACATTTACATACAGTCTAACATTTTTAGACATTTTTTAATGGATTGATTTATTTTTATGCTAGCTAAAATGACAGAGTAAAAATCCAGCTAGGAGACACTCATCTCTCATACACTTGAAGTTTCCTTCAGTTAATTTTTCCAGGCAAATTTGTAACAAGTGCTTTCGAAATTCAAAAAAGATACGTCACAAGATCTTGGTAACAAGGTTACCATTGCTTGACCTGGTCATAAATACCAAGTAACCTTAATACAACTGAGCTATTTAAAAAGTACAAGCATTACTTGCAAACACATCTGGTCTATGAATATATAGAAACATACCTCCATCCTGTATTTCAAGGTAATGTGGATCTTCTTGGTAAGGCAGAGAACAAACAAAAAATCATTTCATAGTACAGTGCCAAAAACAGAGATACACAAGGAGAGCAGACAAGATGATGGCTCACTCTCTAAAAAAGAACAGGAAAAGCTTTGAAGAAGAGATGATGTAATTAGAAAGTTGGAAAATTCAAAGACATTTTCTTTTCAAAATCTTTTATCTTACTCATTCAAAGGTAAATATAGTCTTCCTATGGTCCCACTTATTAGGAAAAATTCTTACTTATTCTAGTTATGTCCTGTAGAATAATAATGTATAAAATAAATGTCTTATAACTACATTTTAATAAACTAAAATGACTTTAATAACTAAATTTTGAAACCATTAAAGTAAATTTAAATTTCTTAATTTATTCTTTAGTTTATACATCACATCAGACTCTCATCCGTCTGCCCTTTTTTACAGGTGAGTGAACAGACTGTCAAATGGAATATCATTTAAAATCTATGCAGGCCACTGGTCCTCCATTGAGTGTTTGCTTCATTTGCTCATTTAAAAACTATAATCAAACTCTAAAAGTGAAGCACATATCTAGGCTCAATGAAGGAGACAAAGTCTCTACAATCATAAAACTCACATTCTTTTTGCACAATATATAAGATAATGTCAGGTAATGCAGTGATTCAACCATACCACAATGTCTCTTACACGTTCATTAAGTTTTCTGTATTTCTTTGTTATCTTTTTCTCACAAAAATGAGGGAATACTCTAACCACATTTTGTTGACAAAATCTTAATTGTACAATATTAAAAGCAGCTGTGTGTCTATTCAATTAGAGTCTCATATTTGTCATCATTATTCCCCAGAAGTGAATTAGACAGTAAATCAGCTCTGAGGAAATGTGCTCACGTAAGCACTTCTATTGTTTACCTGCATTGCTTTTTAAGTGTATCAAATGGAAACACTCAGGGAAATGAATGTGTTGCCTTGCCAGGTCTTCTGGCATGTATGACTCAAAAGATGCTGATATCTTGGCCATAAAGCAGGCAGACTAAAATGTCAGCAGGTAGGTTTTTCATCCTTGAGATGTTTATGTGCATATTTTTGATGAAATCGAGCTGTCTCTATAGAATGCAGATGAACGTGGAGTCAAAGACATTGCTGTGGAGAAACTTCTTGCTATTCCTACAAATCCTGAGAAAAACCACACTGTAGGTTCATTGAGGACTATGGATGCTTTAAACAAGATATTAGACCTAATCAGGAAAAAGCCATGGAAGGCATTTGTCAATGATGGGTAAGGGTGCAGATGGAGTAACAGCAGTGGCTATTAAACACGAATGTGAGTCAGAATCATCTAATTCAGGAGGTTCAGAGTGAGTTTCCAAATCTGCCTTTCTAACATGTCCATAGGAGATGCCACTGTTGCTGGCCCGGGTACCACTCTTCGAGAACCATTCAAGTAGAGGACTCCTTATACAATACACTCCCCTTTGGAAGTCCTACTATTCGTAACTGGACACTAGCTAAAGCCAGTTTGGAATTGGAACGAGTGAAGCCCTGGCCCTAGGATACCATACATTTGTTTTGGCTTGGCATTGAGCAACGAACAGGACTTTGCCTTGGGAGAACTAAGTTTTCCAAAGTTAATATGTAGAACACATGGGCTTTTGAAGGGAAAGCGAAGATTGTTTCTTTTACTAGTAAAAGCTTAAACACTATATTTATAAAGGTGGCATTGATAAATATAAAGCTATTGAGGTCTCAGGTTAATTTCCAATAGCCTAATAGGTTCATTTTATAGCTTGAGTGAGTATATCCAAATTGTTATAACATTTAAACAAATGAAATTTTCTATATTAATATATTTTCTATATTTTAATAAAGATATTAAATATATTTTCTATATTAATAAATTTTCTATATTTAATATATAAAATTAGTATAACAAATGCAATTTTGAAAATAAAGGTCTTTCACAAATTTTGTTGGTAAAAGAACATTAAAGCAAACTAAAGAGTCCAAGTGGTAATCACAGTAAACTGCCACATATCTCAGAGCTTTATTTCATTATTTAAGAAACACTGAAGGAATTTTCAACATGTTTACAAGGTAGAGGTATGAATTTTAACTCAAACAAAACCTTTAAACAATTTAATTAATCATTTTTATTCCTTGATCCCTAGTGTAATTGGAATATAAATATTACCCCATTTTCTCACCTGCATTTTAGTAAATTTTCAAATCCTCTCAAGATTATTCATTTAAATTAAATACCATTGTGACTTATGAGTTTTATTTTTTATAAATTCACCTGAAGATAAATAATTAGTATGTGCTTTATGTTTATTTATAATTAATTACATAGTGAGTAAAAATGACTGGATTGAATTTAATTTCTTCCCTTAGCCTATTCTACTTTGTTGATTCTATGTATCAAGTTCTATTCATTAAGAAGAACTTTCTCTTTTGAAACTTAAAATTTCCACACCTGAGGATCAACTATTTGTGAAACCCAATGGATTATAAAATCCCAAAGAAATTTTTAATGCACTAGGAAAAGAAACATATTCCACAACTCTGAGAGTAAAACCAGTCACATTCCTTAAGTGTTGTAAAACAAGTGAAAGTGACTCTAAACACTTGCTGAACAGGATTCTGAGAAATTCAATCTTGTTCATGCTAAGTGTAGCACCTATACTTAACTAACAGTTCCAAAAACATGTGGAGAACTTTCATTGTGCCTGAGCAAAAACAGAATAAGACTCATTAGACCGATTCATTAGACCGACCCCAGCACGCACTCAAAGTCACCCTTCTGTAACCCTGTGTTCAAATGTTTTCCCAGGCTCTCTTCCTGTGGCTCCAAGGAGCAAGCCTTGGTTTTAGAATCTGGGCATCTCCGTATCTCTACCTCAGAGGTCTTGAGCCTCTTTGAATACTATCTGGAAGTGGGTCACAGTGTATTGTCAATTGCTGATATTGTCTCTGTTGCAGTAATTGCTTCTACCACATGGAAAACTCTCTCCAACCATGGCAATTTTAGTCTCTACAGTTAGCAGGTAACAAAGGTATGCATTTTAAATAGTTTGTTTCTGTATCTAAGCATGCTCCTTTTCCAAAACCAGAACTCCTTAGAGTCTTGCTTGCTCGCTTCCTGGTTGGGTGGGGTTGGTGGGAAATTGGAGTTAGTGGGACAAAAGGGAAATGCAAGACTTCCCACACCCGCATTTTTCAGTAACAGGGCAGAATAAATACACAATAATAAACTAATAAACCATTTTCCTGTGCCTGTGTATGTGCATGTGTGTATACCCTACAGCGTAATGTAAGGGAGGAAGAAAGAAGAAATGAAAAATTAAAGAAAGGCCAAGAAAGAAAGCTCTAGGTATATAGAGAAATTAAATCATTCTATTCGGGCTCTCCTACCTACCTCTCTTAAAATAAAAACAGTGTCTTGTGTTGAGTAGTGTTTGATAGAAGAGCTTCCTTTTTGAAGGGATCTGAGAGAGTTGTTCACTAATTGGGCAGTATTCCCACCATGATTCATAGCTGGGGTCCTTTATGCTTCACTTTAATTGAAGTTCCTATCCTTTTTAACAGATATAAATAAGTCTTAAGAAGCGGCACGCCACAGGAATCTGTTGGAAGACAACAGTGGCTTCCATTTCAATGCCATGTCACACATGCCACTGTAATGACCTGACTCTTTACAGTCTTATTTTGGAAATGGCTGAAAAAATAAAAGGAGAATACATTCACACTGCTATTTGGTATTTTTTAAATAACCATTATGTCTTTTTTTCCCTAAGGTGCAACATGCTATGATATGCCTTTGGTCAGTGAAAATAGGGGAATTAATAGGTAACACATTTATCTTCTTTTTATCCAAAAATCTCAGTAAGACGAATAGAAATTTTAAAATTAGTGCCTAGACCTGAGAGGATCTTCGTGTATAAACTTGACATTCAGAAATTTGGCACTTAATCCTCTTTAAAATCCTTACCTTTTAAGAAGTTCTGCTTTCTCTGAAGTTATAACCAATTACACTTAGAGAACTGTTTTTTACATTTTATAAATGAACATAATGTTTTGCAAATAAAAAATTAAATGATCCTGCGTTCAGCTGAACTGAGTGATTTGTATTCCAGACCTATTTTCTCACTTTGTGGTATCCACACAGCACAGCCATTATTGATTATTTGAAATCATTTGTTTCACGTTTGTCTTCTCTGAGTGACTGTAACTTCACTAGGATACAACCCGCATCCTTCTTCTTCACCATGGTGTCATCAGACCCCAAAGATGGCTAATTTTTAATAACTACTAAACGAATGAACACTGGCTGACCCACTAACTCAATAAATGAATGAATAAAATGAACAAATAAGATCATTAAAAGAAGAAGACAGGAAAAAGACTTGAAAAGGTCATTAGAGACCAGGTTATTATAAGTCTAATATGTCTTGATTTATCTTTCTTTTGATGTTTCTAGGTAATTGGAAAACATAGTAAAAAGATAATAGCATCTTTTGTTACCTCCAGTGGTAACAAGAAATGAATGGAGAGAAATCGATGGTCAAAATTACAGAGGACAGAGTGCTCACTGCCCATTTTTCTGACATATCCTCACATAATTGCTCTTACTTTATTTTGACCATGCAGAAACTTCTGACTCTTTCATGTCCGCCTCAATCTTCTTCTCCCAAAGTAGCTAATACAGTCAACTGTGTTGTTTGCCTGGCTGGGACTTCTCTAGCACTTATCATGTGACCCAGTTTCTTGTCAAAAAAACATGTGTTTCTTTGCAAGAATTCTTGGGCAATATCCTTGTATCTTCTCATATATTCATGTTTTCTCTCTTCAATGCAATAATAAGCTCTTTAGAGTTAGTTCTGATATTGGAGCTATCTAAGATTTCTTTTAATAGACAGTCCGCTTCTTCAAACGGACCTGAATAAAGTGCAAAATACAACAAAAAGTAAATCTAGAGGTCAATATATAATGATGGCTGCTGACAAAGTCCAATTTAGTAAACGGACTTGCAAATATTCATCTATGGAATTTGGCAAACGTATCAAATGAGAAGGAGGCTTGTCCAGTTAAGACATACAGAATAGAGAAGCAGAGACAATTTTCTCTTCTCTGTTGATAGTCACATTGCCAGGAGAATGGAGGTGTTAGAGATGAGGTTGGCTTGACTAGTCTTTCCAAATTCATAAAGCAGATATATCATTTCACATTTCCTTGAGAGGAAATGATGAAAGCATGCAGAGAATCCAGGATTGCACCAGAGAAATTTCTTATTGAAACCTAAAGTACATGAAAGTGTTTTCTATAACAGCTTCTAAGTCTATGTTCGCATGTAGATTTAATTATACATTCTTTAGCTGATCTCATCCAAACAAAATTTTTTGAATGGCATTTATTTAAATATGAGTCTCATACTTACAATTTAGCCTTGAACTCCCCTTTGGTTTCAGTCATGGATATCTTTTACTCAAAATTTCAACTTTGATATCAAATCGGATCTTAATTCAATGAACTCAATTTCTGTTCACTGCCCCACACTGCCTCTCCCATGGTCTTTCTGTCCTGTAAACAGTATCTCTGCCATCTACTCTCTTTAGCAAGTCCCATATCCACGGAGATACACATAAAGTCTCCTATTCTTTCAACCTTACCTTTCATTCATCATTGAATTTTTAAGGTTCCACTTTCTAAATTACATTAAAATTGCATATTCCTTTTCCATCTCATTTCCACTAGCCGTTGTCCTCCCAAAATGTCTCCATATTATCACCCTGTTTTATTCATATGACAATTTAATCACAGCCTGAATTCCCTTAAGCATGTATAGCTTATTCTTATTGATCTCCCTGACGAGAATTTCAGTTTCTATTGAAATTACAATTAAACTAATTGTATAGATAAATTTGATATTTAGGGAAATAAGTAACTTTTTTCAGGTATATAAATCCAGGTTTATAGAGTCACTGCATAAATACCTGCTTTTCCTACAATTGTTATTTAAGTATTTAGTTAATTTGACTTAACAATTAAAATATTGTTAATTCATGGGTCGTAAACATAAAACACTCTCTTCACTTAAAAACTCTATTGCCATGATACACATTCAGTCCAAGCAGGCATTTCCTATGAAGATTCAATGTTGACTTAACACCACTTTTTTCCATTTTTGCCTTGGGTGCTTTAAAAGCATAGACTTCTTACTCAAAGCATTTAAGTCTCATTTTGAAAGTAAAATTATCATTAAAATTAAATTTGCCAGTTCTCTTAAGAGTTGAGAAGAAAGTTGGTGGAGAAAAGGAGAGTTAAAGGATTCTGTTTATAACTACCCACATTTTAGACAATAACAACATATTTGAATCCTGGATGACCATAAAAATGGTATGCACAATAAAGCTATGGTAAAAACTTTGAAAATTGCCAAAGTTTATAAACATAAGTGAATGGGATATTTTAAAAGTGGAAAACAAAGGAAAGTTGATAATTTTAAAATTAATAAAATTATTTCAAGAAGAATGTTGCAAAAACAAACAAAAATATTTTTGATAAGAAATGATGTACTCCCACATCAGTTGCTATAAAACACTCTAGATTATATTAAGAGAATAAAAGTTGAATAGATGCTGTATGTGATTGAATACTTCTTAATATAATATCTTGTATTTTAGAGAAATATGCCCTTGAGATTTTGTCTCTAAAATAGAATGGTATATAGATCATATGATTAAATTTGGAAATTTACATTAATCACATGTGGTAAAATACATTTTTATTTTTAATTATGAAATAAATATAATTATTGTACCATAACAATTGAATGCTATTTTATAGAATAAAACATGGACATATCATCTGGTGCCCCATCCTTGGACTGCCATAATGTCACCCTGCTCCTTGCACATCCCCTCCTGACATAAACAATGCCATCAGTTTGGTACATGCCCTTCTAGTTCTGTCTCTGTGATTTCCTATCCATATCAGGTGCTCACATATCTAGACCTACATTTTGCATATATGAAAAATTGAAATTATACAATGCTTTGTTTACTTAATACATTTTTAAAAGCTTCCCCTTTCAGTGCATATAGGACTATATGATTCTCTAAGTGGGTTTTTTAAATTCATCTTTTCTATTAATATACTATTATTCATTTATGCTGTCCCTTTGTAAGGCTCATTTAATTATTTTCAAATTTATCTTTACAAAACATACATACAGACATACATGCATATTTAAATATTTCTACCAAATTGAATTCTAGAACTAAAATTGCTACATCAGAAGAGGACATTCCTTTTCAAGCAGAGAAAGAAAAGCAGCGTATTGATTTAGCTTGAGATTAATTCATTTTTAGATAGCAGTAGCGTTGGCACTGGTGACATTACAAAGCAATAGGACGTTAGCCTTGAAGGAAGGCATGATAACTGGTCTTCATTATCTTCTGTCAGCCACGTTATAGATGCAGCCATCTCCATGGAGTCCCCAAGGGACATACATGCACAAAAGAATGAGTGAAGAAAAACATTTTATTTCTCCCTGAGATTTTGACCTCAAATCCCAAAGAAGACTACTAGTCAACTGGGCATATCTCCATGACAAAATGAAGGCATCCCTTTGCTTAAGAAAATGTCTCAAGGAAAGACTAAATCCTACCTATGATTCCCTTCCTCCAGGCCCACACCTTTTTTTATGGAGCAATAATCTCAAAGGAAAGCATACCAAGTGAACAGAAAACATTTTTTTTTCCTAAAGGATTTTAACAGAGGTCTGCATATGACAGCCTGCTGAGCAAATCCACATTTTTGCCCACTATTCTGTGGACCTCAGAGCTAAGATATTTTTCACAGATAAATGTTTGAAATCAACTTGATCCTGAAAAATGCTAACTTTGAAGATCAATTAAGCAAAATGTTATTCCAAAATAATCATTTAGTTCTTTTCATAAGTGGACCCCTTTTTACAACAAAAAGAAAGTGTACACTTATAAACACTTTAAACTTTGTCAGTTACAAAAATTGTGAAAAATTGTTTTTCTCTCTTATTATGGAAGTTGCCTATGTAGTACCTCTGATTTTACCTCTTGGTTCACAAAGCCTATACTGTTTACTCTGACTATATATGAAAAAATGTTTGCCACATCTTAGATGGGAACAGAGAGTCAAAGTTATTTATCTCTCTTATTATTTTCTTCTGACACAGAGCTGCTCAGGTCACTACTTCCTTGAATTTCCAAATGTAGGAAGGGAGTGCCTGGCTCCTTCTGAAGGAAGAAGGTTCCAGGACGTCCCCTTTCATAAAACCAATCTCAAAGGAAAAGATTGACTCCAGAGGAGGTGGCTTCCGAAAGAGAAAAAAAAAAAAAGTACGCCAAAAATCCTAAAAAGAAATGCATCCTAATACATCGAATATTTCTTGTTAACCCTAGTTTGTCAGCTTTTACTACTGTCACCCGGGGACGTACGATAGGAACCATTTTTCTCCCCGGCCCTTATGGCTGAAACAGGAAAGTGAAAGAGGCTCTGCAGAGCTTTCTTTTTTTTTTTTTTTTAAAGACTTTTTTATTTTTTTATTTTTAGAGAGAGGAGAAAGAGAGGGATAGAAACATCAATGTGTGGTTGCTTCTCCTATGCCCTCCCTCCCCGACTGGGAACCTGGCCTGCAACCCAAGCACGTGCCCTAGACTGGGAATCGAACCAGTAACCCTCTGATTTGCAGGCCAGAGCTCAATCCACTGAGCTACACCAGCCAGGGCTCCGCGGAGCTTTCCTTAGTCACGAGCACAGATTCTTAAATGAGAAACATCATGAGGTTGTTCACATACTTTGATCCAGTAGCCACACTTTTGAGAATTTATCACAAGAAGATAAATTAAGAGGGTAAAATTTATGCATATAGATAAATATTAGAGTACATATAGAATTGCAAACTAAAAGGAGAACCATCCACATGTTCGACAATAGTAAAATGGATGTGTTACTGTAACTCAGATAGATAGCATTTTATGTAGCTATTCAATTTATAATTATTAGGACTACCCAAAAAATGAAATGAAAATCTTTATGATATGACATTATGTGAAATAAAACTCTAAAGATAAAATTATATTGCAAGTCAACTATTTTATGTATAGGTTTATAGTATAAAAGTAGCATGAATGTAAAGTAGCTTTATCTTAGGGAGGTAGATTTTGTTAAAGTAGGGTTTTTTTTTTTTAAATATCGAAGTTTTATTACTACACTGTATCCTTAAAATAATAAAAGCTGATGGCAAGTCAATCACTCCTTAAAGCCTACATCTCTTAAGAAATTTGTAAATTTCCAAATATCTCTGAGACAAGTGAACAAGGGATTTCTTGCAATAGACACAACGGCCAGGGACACCACAAGGAAAAGAGAAACACTGCACAGATAGCTTGCTGGATCGGATTTATTTAGGAACAACTCAAAGGATTTCACAGCTCACAGCAGTTTTGTGAGTGTCTGAAAGTGAAGTCATGTCTATGAAAGAGAATCCTAAGAACAGACCAAGATGATGCCTCATAAATGACCATTACTGAGATTGAGAAGTAAGCCTTTTTGAAGACTTAATGGCCTGTTGTGAGGTAGGGTTAGAAAAACAACACAAAAACAACAACCCACTGCATAGCAGGGGTCTGCCTGAATGTCCCTTCAGAGTCAAACAGTGATTTTCAAGTAATGCATTGCACGGCTGGGAATGTGCAAGTTCACCAAGGAATGAATGTTCTTAACTTGAGAGTGTGCTAGTGACTGTTACCGGGATTTATCCAGATCTGTGTGTTCTTACGCCTGACTCCCTTAACATACTGACAGTCGATAGCATTTTCTCACACGGGTATTTTTACCCTTTATAAGTGCATCGTTTCAGAAAGCCCAGGCCTATGGGAAATAAGAATTTCCTGGTGAAACTCATTAAATGGTAGGACAGTCAGCGTAATGTTAAGCTATGGCCTCACCTTGCCTGCCTGAAACCATGAAAGCCCTTATAAGCAGTAGCACATAGACACTGATTTTTACAATTGTCAAAGTCTGTTACTTTTGTTCTTTCTCATTTGTTGCAGAATATATATATATATATATATATATATATATATATATATATATATACACACACACACACGCGCACACACACATAATATATATGTACATATATATAATATATATGACAAAAAGAACAAGAACCATATAATTTCACTCGCATTTGGGATATAAAAGAGAAAGCAATAAACAAATAAACTCATATAGACAACAGATGGGTGGTTACGAGAGGGTAAAGGGGCTAATTCTATGGTGACAGAGGGAAACTAGACTTTTGGGTGGTGAGCACACA